>APFE031531126.1:145844-231109 GCA_000404065.3 Pinus taeda
AAATAAATAAATATCCTAGAACGAGACCTACGGGAGGAAATTCTCTGGAGGCAAAAATCAAGGGTCAGATGGCTGAAGGAGGGGGAGAAGAATACGAAGTTTTTTCACAAAACTACAGTCCAAAGAAGAATGAGCAACCAAATCTCTTATGTCAATAATGAACAAGGCACCAAAATTGAAACACATGAAGGAATAGAACAGGAATTCCTCAACTACTTCAAGAAAATGAACCAAGAACCTAATGTAAACAGAAAAGAGGCGATTGAAAAAATTATCAGACATATACCTCGATTAATTACTGAAGACCACAACACACTTCTTCTCAAGCCTATAAGTCTTCAAGAGGTCGAAACAGCGGTGAATCTACTAAAACAGGAAAGGCACCTGGACCAGATGGATTTACTTCAAATTTTTTCCAGCACTTCTGGGAGCTGATCAAATGGGAAGTTTGGCAGGTAGTGGAAGAATCACGCACTCTAAGATGGATGTACCCGGGTATGAATGCAACATTTATTGCATTAATCCCCAAGGCAGAGGAATCAAATTCCCCAGACAAGTACAAACCAATAGCTTTGTGCAACATTATATACAAGATCGTCTCCAAGGTTGTAGCTTTACGACTGAAGCCCCTGCTTCCCCTTATCATTTCACCAGAACAATCTGGATATGTAGAGGGAAGACAGAATACGGATGGGATAATCTTAACCCATGAAATAATACATTCTCTCAAGCAGTCAAAAAAACCAGGTATGTTACTCAAAATTGATTTATCCAAGGCTTTTGATAGCATTAGTTGGGAATATATGCAAACAATCCTCAAAGCTTTTGGTTTTTCTCCTTCCTGGATCAGATGGATCAGCAATCTAATTTCCTCCACGTTCTTCTCTATCCTCATCAATGGTATCCCATCTTCCACCTTCCGTCCATCCAGGGGAATTAGACAAGGGGATCCTCTTTCGCCCTTTCTGTTTGTCATTATGGTTGAAGGGTTAGGACACAGCATTAACTCGGCTATCCTCTCCCGCAATATCAAAGGTATTGCTTTCCACCAAGCTCCTGTCGTCTCTCACCAGCAATTCGTTGACAATATGTTATTCGGTCATCCCTCTGTTCAAGAAGCCCGCTCCTTTAATGCTCTTCTCAACAACTTCTCTTTGGCCTCAGGAGCCCTCATCAACAGAGTTAAATCCCAGATCTTCTTTTTCAATACGTCGCCCACGACCCAAAGAGCTATTGCACGCATCTTAGGCTTCTCCATAGCATCTTTGCCCTCCAAATATTTAGGGGCTCCTTTAATTGCGTCCGCTCTCAAGCATTCCTCTTGGACCAGCCTGTTAGAAAAACTGGAGGCCCGACTATTCCTTTGGACCCATAGAGCCCTCAATTAAAATTGTACTCATCAAAGAAGTTATTCAATCCATGCCGCTATACTTGTTCTCTATCATGGCAGCACCGAAATGGGTGCTTAAAGCTATCAAACAACTGCAGCGTAATTTCCTCTGGGGAAGTTCGGGACCAAATCGAAAATGGGCTTTGGTCAAATGGGAGAAGGCCTGTCTCCCTAAAAACGCAGGAGGTATTGGATTAAGAGATCCAGAACATAGCAACATAATAATGGGAGCAAAAATATGGTGGAAATGGCTCTCAAATCCAGGCATACCTTGGGCTACCCTATGGATAGCGAAATATGCTAGAAACCTACCCTTAGAGGAGCGAATCAGAATGTCAGAAGTTAGCAAAGGCTCGGTAATATGGAACTCAGCTATTAAACACAAAGAGATAATTCAAAAGCATAGTTTTGGGGAGGTGAGAGATGGCCTTACAGCTAGGTTCTGGGAAGACTCATGGCAGCAGCTCCCGAACCTCAAAAGTATAATACAAGGCATCCCAGATCGAGATATAAACCAGATGGATAAGGTAAATCAATACTGGAGACTACATAATGAACAAGATCACAGGGAGTGGCTTGAAGCGAGCAACATCTTACCAACCAGTCTGGAGCAAATCCAACTCTCTTTATCAGCAGAACTTCAAAAATGAAAAATTCTAAAAATGGCAGGCATGGATACGCTAAGGTGGGGATATGAAGAAAAGGGTACCTTCACAACTAAAGAGGCTTACACAATTATTATAAAAGACAGAGCTATCAAAGACAAATTATGGGACAAAATATGGAATCCTCCCATCTAGCCAAAAGTCTCTACTTTTCTATGGCTCCTGTCACACAATAAAATTCTCACCTGGGACAATCTCAAAAAAAGGAACTTTGCTGGTCCATCAATATGCCCCAATTGCAAACAGGAAGAGGAGTCAGCTCTGCACCTTATGCAAACCTACCCGCTAGGAAGACAACTCTGGGAAAAAGTTACATTCCGTTGTCGGAAGGAAGGTAGAGTGATGGGTGACATCAAGAGCACTCTACGCAACTGGGCCCAAAAGCCTTATCAAAGCAGCATTCTAAACACTCTCTGGCAAATTACACCAGGACTACTGATGTGGAATCTATGGAAGGAGAGAAACCGGCGGATATTTAAAGATCAAGCAACGACAATGGAGCAGGTTTGGAAAATGATGCACCAAAACATTCAAGAAACTTTGTCTATTAAAGGCTGGTCCCAGGAGGACTTTCCTTCTACTACACAGGAACAAGCTATATGGAGCAACTGGCAGATCCAATTACAAAGTCCGAATTCTTCTAAAGAAAACTCATCCAAGCATCAAGAGTCCTCAACATGCTAGACTCCTCCGCCCATCAATGTATTCCAACTCAACTTTGATGGGGCGTCGAAAGGGAATCCTGGAAGTACGGGATATGGTGGAATAATAAGAAATCATCAGGGTAACCCTCTCGTCACCTTCTTTGGTTCAATTGGTTGGAATACAAATAATGCAGCAGAACTGGAAGGACTATGGAGAGGGCTTAATATAGCACAGGCTCATCAGCTCATCCCTCTTATAGTGGAAGCGGACTCTCAAATCATGATCAACATAGCCTCAAAGCTACAACAAGGTTCATCAGTTCATAAGGTGAGCAGCAGCTGGAGAATGGCTACTCGACTTGAGCTTCTTCAACAATGGCTAAGCAATAATCACGCTATATCCTTCAAGCATATCAGAAGAGAAGGGAATAAGCTGGCAGACTTTCTTGCTAATTTTGGAGTGGACAGGGGAAAGGAATTCTTTGAAGGGCCTCTACAGGCATAGCCTCGGAGATAGAACTTTCCACCTTTCAATCCATATTATCAAGAGATATGTAGGCAAAGGAAGAATCACACCCGGATGCGGGTGACTTCATTAGCGTTTAATGATATTTAAGATGCAGCCACGCGTAGACGGCAGCTGGAAGGTGGAGGAGGGCGAGCCTAAGGCTATATACCAGTGTGAGGTGAAAGGCCTTCATTGCTATTTATTGCGGATGCAATCCCAAGGTACGCAGGCGGAGGATATTTGGTTGACAAGCCAAGTTCAGATGGCTGTCACTCTGGTTCTTTTATGGGGGCCTGATGCGAGCCTGTTCTCAGGGGAAGTCGCAGTTGCTTGTTTGTATCTGCTTAAGGATAGTAGCAGGGGCGGTTTCTGGTTGTCTTTCTCTCGGGGGAAGCTGTATCGCCCTCAGGCGAAACCACCCTGGTCTTGCTCTCAGTTGTTGGAGGCAAGCGCAAAGAAATCCAACTCTGTCTCCACAATTGGTGTTAGGCTTCTCAGACCCGAAAGGAGCTCTTCTTTTGTTTCCAATCCTGTTGTAGTCGCCTGGGTGAGGGACTGGATTCATACAGCGGCAAATAAGCACTGTTGGGTCGCTGAGTTAGTCACTGGTGGGATTAGAACTGGTGTCTTACCTTCTTTTGTTTGTTCCTCGCTCTGGCATTTCGCTAGCTTTCCGTCTTTGTTTCTTCATCCTCTGTCTTCGAGCTTGTTTATCCTGCAGAAGCACGTGCACATGGCTCCTCGTCTCAGAGGAATTCCCAAACGTGGGCGCAATTCAGGTCTTAGGGGAGGGTCGGGAGGACGAGGCAGCCCTGCTCCTAGATGCATTTCTCCGCTTGCTATAGCCTCACAGACCTCTGAAGAGTCTGGTTCTTCAATAAACAACTCGGTGCAGTCCACCAAATTCAGATTCAAAAGCCGGTTTAACAAACTGCTTATCACCGCTCTGGTTACTGTTATCTTCTCAGAAGAGGAGGAGGATCTCGTCAGCCCGGAGGCAGCTTCAAAGGAACAATCTCCCTCTCCATCGGTCAATTCGTCACAGGAGGAGGATCTCGTCAGCCCGGAGGCAGCTTCAAAGGAACAATCTCCCTCTCCATCGGTCAATTCGTTGGAGAGCTGTCTGGAGGAAAACATTACTAATGCACCTTCAGAGGGGATGGAAGGGGAGTCTCAAGGTATGGCCAGAACACCGCAAGCCTCGTCTCAGGAGAATATGATGGAAAGGGAGCCAGATAACACCTATGCTAATATTCTATATCTCAACCTCCCTCTAGGAGTAAATCCAATCGAGGTCGAAGATGGAGTGATGGTCACTTGGGAGCGCGCCCCGGACAAGGAGAATGAACAGGGTCCTGGTGAACCCAAGTAAATGTCAACACAGCGTTTGCAGATTAAAGGTAGCCAATTTGTTTTGGTTTTCCAGTTTTTTGGTTCAGTGTCACGTTGTTGGGCAAGAAGATATCCAGCTTGCGGCCGACCGGAGGCAGGAATTTTGCTATTATTGGCTAAAAATCCCAGTTATCAGTCCTGCTCTATTTTGTAATCTGGCTGTTAGTTTAATTTTTCAATACTGTTAGGCTTACTTCTAGCTTCATCTAGGTCTTCTCTAGTTCCACAGGTTATGCTCATCATTTGTCAGAGTAGAAGGAACAGTCAGTTTTGTAAAGCTTTCTTGACAGAGAGATGGCCATGGCACTCTCAGAGGTTCAATCCTCTTTGTATATATCTTTTTGTTTCTTAATATCAATAGAATAGACTTTACTCGAAAAAAAAAAAAAAAAACAAAACAAAACAAAAAACAAAAACAAAAAACAAAAAACCAAAACAAAAACAAAACAAAAACAAACAAACAAAACAAACAAATTAAAACAAATTATAAAGAAAGTAACGTTTATAATATATCGTACAAATATATTATATTCTTATAATTTATATAGAATATGTATAGGGTAGTAATTGAAATTGAAATTAATATGTATATGTATATTAAAATTAATGTGTTAAAAAAAATAGAAAATAGAAATAGAAATAGAAGTTTAATATTATAATAGTTATTGAATTAAAAATGTATATGGACATTAAAATCAAAGAGTTAAAAATCGACATGAATGATATAGACATGTATATTGATAATAATAAAAGTTGATATATACATTGAAATTAATTTAATAGATTTATTATCTTTAATACTTGCTATATTTTAAATTAAAATGTATTAATTTTATAGTAAATGTAATATTTTTTTTAATGGTGAGAAAATCTATCATAACTTATTATCAAATTAGTCGTGGGAAAACTATCACTAGCCACTATCCACAAATGTAGGTTGTATCATCATTGTTACCCAAGGAAAACCATGCTACTTGGAATTACATGTTGGTGATATGTAAGGAGGAAAGCTTTTGTTGATGACAAATGCTTTTGGGTCTTGGGTCATTAACTTGTTTCTTTATGTCTAACAAAGACAGCTCTTAGCCAAGCAGAAACAATTTTAGACATACTCCAAGCCCTATAATAAACACAATATTATAATAACACAATATAATTAAGAAAGCGCAATATTACAAATATTAAATATTTTAATATTATAATTCAATATATATATTATAATAATTAATAATAAATAAATGTAATAGAATGTGTTATAGTATAACCAATGTGATATGTATAAATGCAATATATGTAAAGGTGAAGTACATAAATATATATAAAGATTGGATTACATTTTGAATGCATAAATGATTCTAACATCGTTAAAATTTCTAATATATTTAAATTTCACACATTCAACAACACAAATTTACAATTTCAACAAATTATGATTAGATTTTAGACAAAATTAATAGGAAAATATACCCAAAAAATATATAAACATATTTTATTTTTATTTTTATGTTTTATAAGCTTGGCAGGACTAACTACATCTTCATCGTGTCCAATATATCACCCTGATCGGGGTGGGGAATTGAACCAGTGAATTCACATCAAGGAGTGCCTTAACAGAGCACCCAATCATTGTCTATCCAATCATGGACATAAACATAAAATATTTAAACTGCACAATTTCAACAAATTATGATTAGATTTTAGACAATTAATTGGAAAATATGCCCAAAAAATATAAACATAAATTATTTAAACTGCACTAAAAACAAAGCATAACATATGTGTTATTTTTTTTGTAAGTTCAACATTTGTGAGGCTACATCACAATCATGACCAAGAATAATCCCTGGATGGGGCGAGGAATTGAACCAGTGACTTAACATCTAAGAGTGTCTTAACAATGGACCGGTCATCATCTATCTAAGACCATATATACAACATAACATATGTGTAAATTATCATTATTATGCATTCTAATTGAATGCAAACTTGAGAGTAAGCAGAAGAGGACTTGCAATGGTTACAGTTTTTGTATGAAGGGATTTGGCTATCGCCACATAGATCTAAATAGCCTTTGTTTCACTAGGCAACCATAATGATGTGGATTTGCACCTCTATCGAGCCCATGGTTTGGATCTGCTTGGCCCATAGGTGTTTTCTAATAGATTTTTTGCAAGTAATATTTATATCATAGACTGTAGAGTCCAAGGAGTGCCTTACCTTGACACCCTTTTTGCATATACTTCTTCCTTTTTCCTATATCTATCACCTAAATAAATGCAATAGACACAAGTTTTTATTAAGGTAAGCACTTACATGTCCTCTTTTTCATTTTAGTCTATATACCTTATTCTTTTGAAAAAGTGTGCATTCAACTATGGAATTGGCATGTTTATGTAGCTAATCTGTATTTCTGCAGCTACCTCCATTGTTGACAGGGTTTGAGCGCACCAGTTAAGCAAAAGAAGATGTAGATGGATGAGGAACGATCCCCTCGTGGATTCTTTCCTGTTCTCTTGAGCCAATCCTTCAAGAAGATCTCACTATAACACAGTCATCCTCAAAGTCAACTGCAAGATTATTGCCGAGACAGAGTCCGAGTTTTCATGAAATCTTATCGATTTGCTTTTCCAAATAGAAAATCGATTATTCAGCGATATAGTTTGGTTTAATAGGATTGAAATAAAGATATGTAGGCTTAAAACTCTCATGTTGTTATTCAAAAATATATTATAAAAGCAATGGTTGCTCTGTGTTTTGGGTGCGCGCTGATATATGTAAATTCTGAGAACATCTTGTTAAGCTTGTTTATGAGTAATAGACTTGGTTCATATTTTCCATGCTGTGTTGATTGAAGATTGTCAACCATTTCGTGCAAGGCCCGTACATCCAGTACAGGTCTTTGACCAATTGCACATAGGTTTCTCTAATTGCTTAAAAATTAAATTGTAAATGCTCTATTTTGTGTTTTGAAATGCAGTATAATGGAATTTGCGATAAACTATTGTCTACATAAGAAATTTCCTTTGCTTTATACCTATCTTAATTATGTTATTTAATTTGATTTTTATCTAGTACAGTTGATCATTCACTTTACTTTTTACCTAGTGTAGTTCAAACTGTCTCATTTCATAACTTAATTTCTTTTCAATTTATTAGTTTTATTTCTTGTTTGGATGAGGTTGAATGAGTTAAAGAGTGAAAGTCTTTTTCTTGGCAATTAAATTCATACATCATTCATTTTCAATTTGATGGAATATATCTCTCTTGCACATAGTAATTTATACTTGGATGCAGCATAAAATTCAAGATAAAATCAAAAACAGTCTAACAAAAGTAGAGTCTAGGATCACTCTCAAACCATCCACAAAACTGATTCAATAGAGATTAATTTTTAGGATATGCAGCTAACAACTTTAAGAACAATACTCTAATCTAATTAGTAATACCATCTCCACATAAATTCTAAGATTATACCTTAACAATAATATAGATATCTTAATGACATAAAATAACTTCTAGCATAGATAGTGCACTTGTGCTTCATCAATATGCATCCCCTGGTTGATAATTTAAAGTGACAATTTAAGAACATTAAATTCGCTAAACATTTTGGCGTCATTGTCGAGGAAGCACAAATAGAAGTTTAAAATATATATATATATATTAATTCAATAAATGATATGCATAGGGATAGAGACTCTAGAGGTAGATTTGTAGGATGAGGAAGAAGCTTGATTCCCACAAATCCACTCACTCCACCACGACATCGAAGTTCCACACCACCTACTCAAACTTGAATTCCATTTGCAGGTCGACAAAGACTTCTTGAAGTCTAAAGATCATAAATCCATTCCAAAACTTCACCTATTTCATCCACTAAAGCTTTAATTGAAGAAAACCTTGCATCCCCAACTACAGGAGTAGTTTTTTTATCCTCACGAGTGAACAAATTTTGGGAGAAGAATTAGAAGTTCCTAGTGAAGAAGAGGAACATGAAACTTATTTTGACCACCCATTAATAGAGGAACCAGAAGAATTAGAATAACCTTACATTAGTTCTGAGGAATCTATCATGGCTGGAGAAGGGGAAGGAGAGGTTGACAATGTCAATGGTGATGAAAATAGGATTGGAGGAGGAAGAGGAAGAGGAGAAGGTGGAGATAGGAATAGACGAGGGGGTAGAGGTAGAGGAAATCAATATCCTTTTGGATTTCCTATTTTTGATGAAGATACAACCCTCACAATGAAAAATATATCACCCTCAATTCTTCCTAATTTCCACGAAAAAAAAGAAATGAAGACCTAGAGAAATTTCTCTTCAAATTTGAAGTATTATGCAAATCATATGACTATCTGCATGATGCTCAAAAACTGAAATTGTTTCCTGCTACCTTAAAAGATTCAGCCTTAAAATGGTTCATGAGTTTAGGAGTGAATTCTATAAGAACATGGGTAGAAATGAAAGAGGAATTCTTAGGAAAATATAGAGATTATTGTATGCCTAGTAACCTTAAAGATGAAGTCTTCAAAATGACACAAAAGGGAGATGAAAATCTTGAAGACTTAGTAGAGAGATTTGTCTACAATATTAAAAGAGAAAAAATGGATAATTTGGATGAGGAAACTTTGAAAGCCCTCCTACTCGAAGCTATCAAAGATGAATGGATTGATCTCCTTAACTTAACAGGAAAAGGGGATATTTCTCAATTACCATTTTCAGATATTTGTGACTATGTGTACATATCTCAAGGGGTAAAGCACGGGTTGGAAAGAGTCCTGGAGACCCTCTCTTATCAAGAATTAATAAATTTGCAACTGGGATAGTCAGTAGGGAAGAATTAGGAAGCTTGCTTGATACCTTCAAGACAGATATTTTAGGGAGTCTAAGTGAATAGATAGACACCCTTAAAATACAGGATAAGCAAAAGTCTGAAAATGTTGCATTATCTATCTTTTGTCCTAGATGTCGAAAGAAGCATGCCTTAAGAGAGTGTCCCTTAGATTCAAAAGTTATAGAAACTTGTGTCATATGTGAAAATAATCATGATACCAAGGAGTGTCCTTCTTTAACAGGTCTCAAGGCTATATTTAATGATGAAGGAATACTAAAACAAGTATACCCTCTTTACTTTATAGCCAAGAGACCATGGCAAAACTCTCAACCAAATAAACCACAAGTCTTCAGACCACAACAATTTGCTCAATCTTCACAGAATAATTGGAATCCATCATGGCAGCCTTGGGCTTAGCCACAATCACAATCTTGGAATCAAGGATGGAAAATTCCTTATGGGGCTTATGCTCAATATCAACAATATTCACCATCCTATCTTCCACCACAATTTCTACCCCAATCCAATCAAATTCCCCGAGCTAGTCAACTATCTCAAATCCAAGTTCAGAATCAAAATCCACATCTCTCCCTACCATTTACACAAAAACCCAATCAACTACCTGCTCAACCACTTCTGAATCCTAATAATAAAATACCACAACAACCTACGTACAACATGGAAGGGAAAAATCCTCAAACTTATGTAATAACTCCACTAGATCTAAATAATGTCCAATTAAGGTCTGGAAGAGTGTTACAAAGAAAACCCCCTATTTTTATTCAGGAAACAAGATCAAATCTTCAAAAACATAAAAAACAATCTGAAAAAGGAGAGATCTCTCTCCCTCAAAAAGAGAATAATCAAAGAGAAAATGTTCCAATAAATACTCCTATCATAGAACAACCCTCGATATCAAATAGACCACCTTTTCCTGAACGATTGAAAATTGATGGAGGAGTAGAAAAACAAATCACATTGCCTAATTATAATATGTTGGATGAATTAAGAAATGTTTGTATCAAAATTCCTTTGTTACAAGCCATAAAAGAAATACCAATTTTTGCAAAAATAATTAAGGACTTAAGTACTCAAAGATCAAGAAGAAAAAGAAAAGACATAAAAAGAATTCAATTAGTTGGGAAAATTGCAGACATCATGATGGGGAAAATGACAATTCAAAAATATATAGATCCAGGAAGCCCCATTGAAAAATTCACATCAATGGAATTGAAATACCAAACACACTAATTGATTTAGGAGCATCCATAAACATAATGAGTAAACAAGTCATGGGTTCACTTAAACTTCCTAACCTTCAATACACACCAACACTATTATAATTAGCAGATAGGTCTGTGGTTAAATCTGATGGTGTGTTGGAGGATGTTTTTGTATCCTTAGATTCTTGCGAATATCCTGTTGATTTCATGGTCTTAACACCTAAGAATAATTTAGGAGGACACCCATTAATCATAGGAAGACCTTGGTTAGCTACAGTTGATGCTTTCATCGGTTGTAAATCAGGTGACATGTTTATCTCAGATAGAAGTTCTACAAAAAAAATTACATTATACCCTCCTGCAAGAACAACAATAGAAACAGAGAATGAAGAATGGATAGATGATGAAGATGATATACAACCTGTTTTCACTACTAGACAAATGAGAGAGGAAGACCAAATTTTAAATCTATTGGAAAATAATGAATCTTCCTCACATTATGACTGTAGTTGAATGAATATCTCTCATCTAGACAAGTATCATTTCTCTCCATGGAAAATTTTGGGAATTTTGTAATAGAAATCTTTCCAAGTAAGACTTTGAATATCAATGAAGACTTGGAAGGATTACAAAAGAATCACCTAATAGAAGTCTTACAGAAACATTCTTCTGCTTTTGCATGGGAATATACTGATATGAGGGGAGTTGATCCTAAAACTTTCATACATCATATCCACATTGAACAAAGTGAAAGACCAGTTAGACAGCCACAACAGAGAACGAACCCAAACATAAAAGAAATTGTTAAAGAGGAATTGCAAAAAATGCTAAATGAAAATTTCATTTATCCTATATCAGACAATCAGTGGGTTTCACCCCTGGTAATCGTTCCAAAGAAAAATGGAAAATGGAGAGTATGCATTGATTACAGGGAATTGAATAAAGAAACATTAAAAGATCACTTTCCACTACCTTTCATACATCAAGTCTTAGACACATTGTTAGGGAAAAAGTATTTTTCATTTTTGGACAGTTTTAGTAGATATAACCAGATTCAGGTAGCACCTAAAGATCAAGATAAAACCACATTCACCTATTCATGGGGAACTTATGCTTACCGAGTACCTCCCTTTGTATTATGCAATGCTCTGGCAACATTCCAAAGAGTAGTCCTCGGAATTTTCTCTAATCTTATTCATGATTGTGTTGAAGTGTACATGGATTTCACAGTTTATGGAGATTATTTTAATGAAGCACTTGAAAATTTAAAAAAAGTTTTAATAATATGCAAAGAAACAAATCTCTCGTTAATTCATGATAAATGTTTCATGATGTTTAATGAAGGAATTGTCGTAGGTCACCATATTTTAGGAGAAGGAATTAAGGTGGACTCATTTAAAGTTGAGGTCATTTCTAAATTATCAGTGCCAAATTGTCAATGAGATGTTAGGAGTTTTCTTGGTTTTATTGGATATTATATAAGATTTATAGAAAACTTCACAAAAATTGCATCTCCACTCTTTAAACTGCTTAACAAGGACTATGAATTCAATTTGGATTTTGATTGTCAAGCTACCTTTGAAACTTTGAAAAAGAGAATTTCTGAAGCACCTATCCTAAAAGGACCTAATTGGAAATTGCGTTTCCATGTATCAATTGATGCTTCAGATACAGCCTTGGGAGCTGTGTTAGGGAAAAAAGACCTTACACCTTATGCAATCTATTATACCAATTAAAATTTAACTTCTGCAGAGATAAATTATACTGTAACTGAGAAGGAGTTTTTAGTTGTAATTCATGCCCTTCAAAAATTCCTACATCATATAACTGGCTATGAAACTTTCATTCACACGGACCATTCTACCATTAGATACCTAATGAATAAACCAATCACTAATGGAAGAATAACCAAATGGCTCTTATTGTTACAAGAATTCAACATCACCATTCTAGATAGACCCGGAAAACAGAACACAATTGCTGACTTTTTATCTAGAATTCAAAATGATAATAATGATCAACCTATAGAAGATAAATTTCCTGATGAAAACCTTTTTGCAGTATCTACTAAATCACCTTGGTATGCAAATATTGCTAATTACTTAGCTACAAGGAAAATTCCATTTCATTTGTCTCCTAGAGAAAAGAGAAGGATAGTTCAAAATAGCATATCTTATTCATGGATAAACAAAGAGTTATACAAAACAAGACCAGATCTCATTGTCAGAAGATGTGTTCGAGAGGATGAAATACCAGAGATACTTAAATCTCACCATCATGAACCATGTGGAGGACATTTTTGTAACAAAAGAATTGCTAATAAAGTCTTACTTTTAGGATATTAAGTATTAGGGGTTTCCGCAGTGCATTATATTAGATATCATTTTTTGGGATTTAACTGCATTAAGTAAGTCATTCATCTATGACCATTTCCATGAGAGGTAGTTGTAACTGACTAATTTCTCATGATTTTTGAATAGTCCACTTAGCACTCATTGCATTGGGTGATGCTCACAGGGGTGAAGAAGTGGGATTGAAACTAGTGAAATAAATCACATAGCGTCAATCATCACTTCCAGGGCTTGCACCTAGTAACCAGGACTTCTCGGGAGGTCACCCATCCCAAATCGCCTCTGTCCCAAGCATGCTTAACTATGGATTTTACCCCATAATTAAGCCCACTTAGATTTCTACCCCATTTTCAAAACCTTAGAAAGTATTGTGCCTCATGAACCATTCAAGTAGAGTTCCCTTCACTCTTTTGAATTAAGTATTGGGGGTTTCCGCAGTGCATTATATTAGATATCATTTTTCGGGATTCAATTGCGTTAAGTAAGTCATTCATCTATGACCATTTCCATGAGAGCTAGTCATAACTAACTAATTTCTCATCATTTTTTAATAGTCCACTTAACACTCATTGCATTGGGTGATGCTCATAGGGGTGAAGAAGTGGGATTGAAACTTGTGATATAAATCACATAGCGCCAATCATCACTTCCAAGGCTTGCACCTGGTAACTAGTACTTCCCGGGAGGTCACCCATCCCAGATCGCCTATGGCTCAAGCGTGCTTAACTATGGATTTTCCCCACAATCAAGCCCACTTAGCTTGCAACCCCATTTGCAAAACCTTAGCAAGTATTGTGCTTCATGAACCATTCAAGTAGAGTTCCCTTCACTCTTTTGAATTAAGTATTGGGGGTTTTCGCAGTGCATTATATTAGATATCATTTTTTTGGATTCAACTGCGTTAAGTAATTCATTCATCTATGACCATTTCAGGGATACCAAGGAATATGTTAAAAGATGTGATAGTTGTCAGAGAATGGGAAAACCCACTCTTTCAAATGAAATGCCATTATAGCCAGAGGTACTCATTAAACCATTTGAAAAATGGGCACAAGATTTTGTCGGTCCAATCAGTCCACCTTCAAAGCAAAAGAGATATATTCTGGTATGTACTAATTATGTCACTAAATGGGTAGAAGCTAAAGCACTTCCTTTTGCTACTGAAAATGTTGTAGTTTCATTTCTTTTTGAGGATATTTTCACTCGTTTTGGTGTTCTAAGAGAAATTGTAATAGATCAAGGAACACAGTTTACATCTAGATTAATGCAGAAGCTTGTGGAGGAGTACAAAATCAAACATCGAAATTCCAATCCGTACCATCCACAAGCCAATGGACAAGTTGAGCCTACAAATAAGGTGATTGAAGCAATCCTTACCAAGACTGTACACTTACATAGGAAGGATTGGGCAGAAAAGCTTCCAGAAGCTTTTTGGGCTTAAAGAACTACATGGAGAAGTACTACGGGACATACTCCCTATGAACTTGCTTATGGGAAGCCGATCTTACTTCCAATAGAGTTCCAGATCTAGACTTATAAAGCAGCAGTCTAGCTAGATCTTGACTTATCAGAATCACAAAAGAAAAGGATGAGACAACTTAATGAGCTTGATGAACTAAGACAAGAAGCACTCCAAAATACCAGCCTAGTTCAACAATAGAGATCCAGATGGCATGATAGATACATTAAAGAAAGAAAATTTCATCCAGGAGATTGGGCATTACTCTTTGATTCAAAGTTCAAAAATTTCCAAGGAAAATTCCAAACCCACTGGCTTGGACCTTATGAATTTGAAAATGTTTTTAACAATGGTGCAGATATAATCAGGACTATTGATGAAGAGAAAAATCCTCTTTTATTGAATGGACATCGACTCAGGCTTTATCATAAGCCATTGACAAAAGAAGAATTTGTCAAAATTTTCCAAGATAATTTAGAATTGAAGATGGTTGAGAAGAGTTCTTCTTCTTTTCCACCTTAGAAATTTTCCTTTTCTATATATATATATATATATAAGGTATAAACATGAAAACAAACATGTTGTTGGCATGCTTATATAGAAAATTTGAAGTGAAAACCAACTCATGTTGCACCTTAAATTTTCTTTCCACAAAAAAAAAAAAATCCCTTTCCTAAAGTTTTTTTCTCAGCTACAAAATCAGAAACTTTTTGTAGCTCGGACAAGTTTTTGAAACTAGGACAAGTTTTTTCAGCTCTAATAAATTTTTTGTAGCCAACTTGATAGGAACACTTGGTAATTCGAATTGAAGAATAATTGACAGTGCAAAGTACCTACAGGAGATATCAAAGGATAATTAAGGATAGAAATTTAATCAAAGGTATGTGATATTTAATTTTACAATGATGATTAATATATTGCATATATGAACTAAGAGGACATAGCACTGCCAAAGTAAAACGAAATCATTACAAATTAAGGGTGATGGTTGCTTGTCAAAATAATCATAATCCACCACTTAAACTATTGTCTTGTCCCCATTCTGAATCGATCACCGAATCATTATTTTGAATGCACTCCAATGGTTAGTTCATTCCCACAACCTTAATTATAATTCACTTGTTCTTCCATTTGCTTGAATTCACATAGCCTCTTTGTCTCTCCGCCACTTAATGAAACCATACCAACACCATTTTTCCCATCAAGTGAGCAGTCCTTGAGATGAAGCATCTTCCATAATGGGTGTTATTGTCTGAACTGAGCCAACAGGGAAGAAATTCTTAGATGGATATCCTCATACTAGGGAGTTGTTGCAGAAAGAATAGTGGCTACAATTCATAGAGAAATTCAACGGTTTCCACAAAGAGGTGATGAAGACATTTGCACATTTGTTTGATGGAACAGAGGTTGAAATAGGAGACATCAAATTCACAATAACGGAGTCCCTGATAGCAGAAGCTACTAAATTTCCCTGAAATGGAGAAAAATGGTTCAAAAACAGGGGAATCAA
This sequence comes from Pinus taeda, assembly GCA_000404065.3. NCBI lineage: Eukaryota > Viridiplantae > Streptophyta > Pinopsida > Pinales > Pinaceae > Pinus > Pinus taeda. The sequence continues at coordinate 161,819 of APFE031531126.1, forward strand.
TGGAGAAGATTGGAAAGTCTTCCTGAAAAATTCAAACTTGGACACCACCATATTCAAGAAAGGTATTCCCAGTACATCCCTTAAGACTAAATGGAGGAACTTACTCCTTGTACTTCAGAAATTTATTACTTGTGAGGGTTGGTTTGGATACATGTTTTCTACCACATTAGAATAATGATGAATTTTCTTGAGGTACACCAAATGAATCTTCCTTATTTCCTCTTGCATAGTCTTAAGAAAATGTCCATGAATGTTCAAAACAAAATTCAATTCATAGACAATACCATGTATCATCATGGATTGATAATGATCTTGGTTGAGTTTTACCTTCAAAGCATAGGAGATAAATGGGAAAATTTTCTTGTGAGGAACCATTTTGAAGAAAAAGCTCCAAAATAGCTCGACAGTATTAGGACCCTCAGGGGAAGGAAGAGAATAATGGAAATAATAAAAGAACAAGAACCCCAGTCTCAACAGGGAATATCAGAGGACAAACTACCCATAGTGGATATTTTGCAGAAAATTAAAAGGGGAAACCTTAGAAGAAATAAAGCTAGCAAAAAAATAGAGGATTTACCACAAACAAAGATCCTTACTCAGGAAAAAAGGCCAAAAGCTAAAAATAGGAAACCACATGGATTACAGACCTCAGGACTGAAGAGAAGTAACAGATTGAATACAATGCAACAAGTAGTTTCAGGAGCTACATAATATATTGATCTTGAGGAGAGGGAGCCGACTAAAGACCCTGAAGGTCTTCCAGAAGGATCACCAAAACTGTCACCAAGGGTGTCATCACCACCCTGCAGTTTACCTCCAAAAATTCTAGTGCACAGTCTAGGTGTTGATCATGTTCAACAAGATATTTATAACTACATAGAGTCAATAGAAAGGAAAGAAGCAGAAACTAACGAATCAATCCAAAGTACAGGGGAAGGAAGCAATCAGTGCAATGAACCACAAGAACCTTCAGCCTCTAATGTTTTAAAGCAAGAGATCTATGAGCTGGAGACATTGAACAGGTATCTCAAAAACGAAAATCAAACATTAAAAGCACAGAATGGGATTCAAATTGCAAAAATTGACAACCTTATTCTTCATTTGAGTTTATGGTACAAAAATAAAAAGAAGTTGAAGAAGGAAAATAGGCCAATGAAAAGACAAATCATCAACCTAAAATGTAAGATCCTCATGAAGAAACTGAGAATGCCAGTTTTTGCCAGAAAGAAGAAGAAAGTGAATCCTGAATGTGCTGATCAGAGGGCACAAGAAGATGACATGATGAATTATATGAGGACATACAAAACCTCCAACATGGGGGAATGTAGAGTCCAAGGATTTCCTTACCTTGACACCCTTTTTGCTTATACTTCTTCCTTTTTCCTATACCTATCACCTAAATAAATTAAATAGACACAAGGTTTTGTTAAGGTAAGGACTTACATGTCCTCTTTTTCATATTTGTCTATATACCTTATTGTTTTGTTAAAGTGTGCATTAAGCTACGGAATTGGCCTGTTTCAGTAACTAATCTATATTTCCGCATCTACCTCCGTTGTTGGCAAGGTTCGAACGCATCATCTAAGAAAAAGAAGATATGGATGGATGAGGAATGATCCCCTCATGGATTCTTTCTTGTTCTCTCAAGCCAATCCTTCAAGAAGATCGCATTATAACATGGTCAACCTCAATGTCAACTGCAAGATTATTGACGGGGCAGAGTCCGAGTTTTCATGAAATCTTATTGATTTTCTTTTCCAAATAGAAAATTGATTATTTAGAGATATAGTTTGGTTTAATAGGATGGAAATAAATATATGTAAACTTAAAACTCTTGTATTGTTATTCAGAGAAATATTATAAAAGTAATAGTCGCTCTATGTTTTGGGTGCACACCAATATATGTAAATTCTGAGAACATCTTTTTAAGATTGTTTATGAGTAATAGAATTGGTTCGTATTTTCCATGTTGCATTGATTGAAGATTGTTGACTGTTTCGTGGAGGGCCCCTACGTCCAGTATAGGCCTTTGACCATTACACATAGATTTCTCTAATTGCTTAAAATTTAAATTGTAGATGCTCTGTTTTGTGTTTTGAAATGTAGTATAATAGAATTCGTGATTAAACTATTGTCTACATAAGAAATTTCCTTTGCTTTCTACCTATCTTAATTATGTTATTTCATTTGCTTTTTATCTGGTACAGTTGATCATTCCCTTTGCTTTTTATCTAGTGTAGTTCAAACTATCTCATTTCATAGCTTAGTTGCTTTTCAATTTATCGGTTTTATTTCTTGTGTAGATGAGGTTGAATGAGTTAAAGAGTGACAATCTTTTTTTAGGAAATTAAATTCAAACGTCATTCATTTTCAATTTGATGGAATAGATCTCTCTTACACATAGTAATCTAGACTTGGCTGCAACATAAAATTGAAGATAAAATCAAAAAAAGTCTAACAAAAGTAGATTTTAGGATCACACTCAAACCATCCACAAAACTGATTCAATAGAGATTAATTTTTAGGATAGTCAGCTAACAACTTTAAGAAAAATACTCTAATCTAATCAGTAATACCATCTCAACATAAATTCTAAGATTATACCTTAACAATAACATAGATATCTTAACGACATAAAATAATTTCTAGCACAGATAGTGCACTTGTGCTTCATCAGTATACCTACCATGGTCGATAATTTATGGTGACAATTTAAGAACATTAAATTGGCTAAACATAGACAATGCGGAATTTTATCCTAGCCTTGATGGCCATATATTTGACGATCTGAAAGTAATTACACCATACATCTACACAAATATGGACAACCTTACTCCCATAAAGGAAGCTTGATGGTCGGTCTGTGAATTTGTAAATCTTGAGTATTTTTTGTTTGGATCAATGCGGAAGCTGCAAATCCTTGATTTTATCAACCTCATATTTCCTTCATTGGTTAATATTGGAGGAAAAACATGTAGAGAGGAGTTCTCAATGCCCAGATTTGGATTCAAAGATTGTAAATCTAACAAAAAATGCCTCTGATCTGGCATATACTACGAAGAGTTTAAGATCGGAAGAGTAGAGGAGTTTCCAAATCATCATAAAAACATTGGTTGGTAAATTTATTTTAATCTGGGTAAACGAAGAGGATTTAATGGAGAATATAAAATGTAAATACAATGGTGGGAGGGAATCCCAATAGTTGCTCAAAAGCTCATTTCAGGAAGCAAAATCCTTCAAGACAGGAAGTCTCTCAAATAATACAACATAAGTAGAGGTTCCACCCTATTTATGGTGTATGTTTTGTTTAGAGGATCAGTATCTCAACCTTTAGTTTCCTGTGAAGAAAATTTCAAAAGAAGTGTAAAGCATGTGAAGGAAACACCTTCTTTTGGGCTATTGCTTGGGCTTTACATAGTGGAAAGGATGGAGAAACACCCAAAGATCAAGTTCTAAAATCCTCAAGTAAATGACATGTTCTCGTATTTCCATGTACAGGTACTTATTTTTTGTTTTAATGGATTTTGGCCTAAGTCAGAAGATCTATACCAATGGATCCAATCAAGTTGGACTATTGAATGTGATATTTATTTATGCTCGAAGGGGTTTTTTATTGTTCACCCTACCTTAAAATAATATTATAAGAAAATATTTGAGGAAGGACCATGGTTCTAGGGAAGAGCAGGGTTTTTCATCACACCTTGTTCCTGGAATTTGATGCATCAACAATGAAGGTAACAAAAATGTTCGTCTGGGTTTGGCTGCCCAACCTCCCACTTCCCTTTTGGCACCATCAAGTTCTTGAAGACTTTGGGAATTCCCTCAGAGATTTTCTAAAAATAGATAATGAGAGAATAACAAAGGGGCTCTTCACATATGCTCGCATTTGTGTGGATATTGACCTCAGTAAGGGGCTTGCATATCATATTCATCTAATCAATGGAAAATTATGGTGGACACGGAGCTTAGATTATGAAAACGTGACATTTATATGTCATGTATGCAACCAAACAAGGAACCTACAAGATCATTTCCATTTAACTAAAAAAATAGCAAACAAGGGGAAGGGGCAGAAGCCCAAATCAAAGCATTGGAAATATATGAGCCCCCTCCTCCTAATGAGGAAGAAGAGGTGGATTTAAAGGAACCACAACGTAAAGAAAAAGAAGAAGAAAATGAAAGAGGAAAATAGGTAGAACAACCTCCAAAGTCAACAGAACTCAACCAGAAAATGGATATGGTATTTTGACATATTTATGCAAAAACTGTCATAGTAGCAACAAAGAATGAAGGGATTCAGGGAACTAAAAGATCCCACGTCTCTGAGAGCTTTGAATCAGAAAATGAGAACTTTCTTGGAATTCTGAGGGAGTTAGATTTAGTTATCATCTAACCAGCCTCTCGGGTATGGAAGGAAGTAAAAAAAGAAAGGGAAAAGGGGAACTTGGAAGAGTTTTATAACTATTCCAATAAGTGATTTTTTATTATGTTTTGCGTTGGACCCTTAATGATTTTTTTTTTAACCTGAATGCACTATAGTCAATCTAAAACATGAAATTTTGTTTTAATTAATGAAATTACGATTTTTCGTTGGGAAAAAAATTAATAATACAAACTTTCTAAATAATTTTACACTCAATAATTTGTTGCTTTATTCAATGTTTTTTCTTTTTAAAACTAAACTTAAAACTCAAAACTCACTTGATCAATGTATTCGTTGGATAAGCACATAAACTATCAATTGCACCACGTGTTGCAAAGAAAACGTCGTAAGGCATAAATTCGAGATGAATCTAACATATATAAAAGATTGTTGAATATAAAAATTAGTAAAAAAAATGTGTTACAATAAAATAAAGAGCTAAAACTTTTGAATTTTACTCATGAAAAGTCAATGAATAGTTTCAAACTCTGCTAATTACTTTCAGGATAGATTCACTATTGTGGAGAAAATCTTGTAAGTATCCATTTGATGATTCAATAGGGATTAGTTCGTCGCACCCTGTCTCTCTGTTTTTGGCATGCACTACACAATCAGTTGCACCTGAAGAGGTTTTACTTTACATGTTGCTTTACGAAACTCCTACACAAATTTAGAGAATATGAAGGTAAATATGGTTACAACAAGCCTAAATCTTAGCTTTAAAACCTGATGAATATGCAAGGGAGAAAAATGATGTTAAATTGTGTGACAAAACGTTTACTGATGGACAAACATTTACTTTAGAAGTTTGCATTTTATTAGGCCCTGTGTATTATCTTCTGCAAAAATTTCCAAGTTAGAAGAGTGGACCATTGCTGCCTTGCCTTTATTCTATCTGAAATAGTTTTCACCTTAGCATCAGTGCATCATTTATTTTATTAATTTTTTTTAATTATAAGAGATATTGTTTCTTTAATTAGAGAATATATTATTTTTATTTTAATATGGACTTGATAACTAGAAGTTGAGCACAATACCACTTACACATCTTTGATGTTGATGTTGATTAATTTAGTTGCTAAATTTTCTTTTTGGTTTCATTTTTCATATATATATATATATATATATATAAGTTTTATACATATCTTTCTCACAGTGAGTTACAAAAAATGCTCTTAGGCAAGAATAATTCTTTAAAAAAATCCACTTGTTTAATAATTAGACATTACCTTAGAAAGCCAGTTTTAAACTCTAATGCCATAAAGGCCACATCCCCACCATGACACCTATGACATAAACATTTGTTATAAACATGCTCGTTCCAGATGATTGAAAATTTTGAGAATATATTGGTCTCTAAAGTCCAACAGCGTTCCAATTCACGTTCTGAGAATATATTCGTCTCTAAACTCCAACATTCCATGTTTCGTTCTCTTTGGCTAGAATAAACCATCAATTGCAAGTGCTTCAATCTAACTTGACTGAATGTATTTTCGAGACTCCTGAGTATGTCTCTCGCTTTGGCACAATAATAATGTACTAGTGTGTTATAGTATTAAAAATATACCCTTTGGATTGATGAGCTTTTATTAAATTATCTGTTATGCACACCTTTATGATCTGAATCTCTTTGTTGGGATACGTGGTGTAGCTTCATGGTGTTGACGACAATATTGGAAAGAGCAGGAAACTCGTGACATCATTAGTGAGGAGAATGAGCCGAAACAAATAGATTATTGGTTTTCATAATTGCCATTATTTTGCTTTCTTCAAGATTTCTCATAAATGATAAGTGTTCCGTTTTGGATTGAGAATGATTGTTATACAATGTGTTGTAGCATTCATTGTCCTTTTAATTTTATTTTCAGTTTTATTACAAAAAAATGAAAAAATCAAATATTATGTTGTAGTGGAAATAAAGGGAAAAGAAAAAATTTGAAAGAAATAACTCATTTTATTTGATTGATAGATTTTGAATGTGAGGAACTTGCGAGAAGATTTGAGTCGTTTGCTTGCAAGGCAACAGATCCAATGGAAATCGCGTGGGTAACTAGAACGAAGTTTATTTCGGAAATTCGGCGCAATCGTGTATGAAATGCAGTTTAATCTGTTGAAGTCTGAATCAACCGCAGCCGTCCATCGAAAAGGACAAGATCCAATGGATATCGCGTCGAAAAGTAATCTAGTTTTATTTTTAAAATCGAACCCCATAAAACATTAACTGGTAGTTTTATTTCTTATCAGGTTCGTATGGGAGTCAAAGGGTCATTAAAAAAATGGACGCGATAAGGTTTTGTTCAACAGGATTAAAGTTTTGTGAGTTCCAAGGGATTGGACCGTCCATTAAAGGGGTGATCAGACGATGATTGCGTACAGCTCAGGTAGACGCGACAGGTTTATGAACTAGAGTTTTAATTATTTTGAGTTCCGTGGTAACCGAAGGTTTTCCATATTTCGCGTAAATCAACCAATTTCATTGTTTTAGCAAAATAACCAAAGTTAGAGATGAACAACTAAAATTCCAAAGGCAACAGTGATTGGTTAGGTTTCTTTGTGTTTTCGCTAATCAGAACATTCCCGATACATACATGGGCCCAAGTCCACACATAGGGTTTTTTCAAAATATTGTTTGTTATGTTAAAATAGTTTAACCATTATCAAAGCATCTACAGAGAAACTTTATCAGCAGTCAAGCCACAGATCTGAAAAGCGAACAATCATCATCAGTTTTCTAAATTTTGTTACTTCTTGTTATTTATTTTCTTGAGAATGAGTTGTCTTTCACCCTCTAATGTAATATTCTGTAGTGATTTTTACTTTAGACAGTTAGTAAATAGTTAAGCGGTTTGACAGTTTTAGTGATTACCAACTGTCTCATAATGTGTAAAAAGGGGAAAATTTACAGAGAGAGGGTTTGAACTTTGGAGAACCTGGAGACTAAGCCATTGTATTCTTGATAGAACTGTTGATTAATGAAAGAATCAGAAGTTTTCCACACATTATTGGATATGATTTTGTGACTTCTCTGTTGTGTGTCATCATATGTTTTCTTCCTCTAATTATGGTAATGAAGTTACAAGTCTTTATTTGCTTGTGTAACTGAAGTTAAAATCCCTTAAAAGAGTGCTCATGCACTTGAGGTTCCTACCTCTACAATTATTCTAAGTTACAGATAGTAGTTTTTGTGTAAGACATCATATTATCTTTAACTTCTCCAAGTGTCACAGATAGTAGATTTTGTGTAAAACAACATATTGTCTATGACTTCTTCAAGCTTTCTTCATTCATCATTTATATTCAGCAATCAAATGGAATTCTGAAATTTTTATATCACTTAAGTATTGAGGGTTTTAAAACCAAGTCTTTCAAGTCCTTCATTTGAGAATACAACATACAATTAAGTGACAAACAAGTGACAATAATTATAAGCATTAATGTCTTAAGCACAATTTCACACAGCTAGGAAATTGGTTTCTTAAGGGATAACACAGTGTATGGATGTATGAAATATTATTTTGTAAATTTTGTAACATGCTTATTCATCATTGGGAGCCCAACCTCTACATATTTAAGTGGATGTTTCTTGTGGCAAGTTTCAAAGAACTAAATTTGTCTTGAGACATAAAGGAAGCAAGATTGTTTTTACCTTTATTATTGAAATTTGTAGTTTTCATTGTTTGTAGCTTTCACTGTATATGTTAGCCAATGCTGATAGTTGCAAAATTTTGGCAATTCCATGAGTTTTATTAGCATCCTTAAAATAAATGGTAGTTTTTTTAGTAGAATTTATGTTTAAAATCGGAAGCAGGAATAAAAGAAGTTGTATCGGTAGCTTGCAAATTAATACATTCTAAGAAAGATGAATATTTTAATATTTAAAACTATAATAAACTATGAAAATTATATTTATGGTAACTTTGGAATCAACGCATTCTTAAAACAAGTGACTAGCAGACATTTTTAAAAGACAAGTGTAAAAGCTAGATGCCTGAGTGCCTTATAAACTATCCCTTAAACAAAAACCAACAAACGTTCTACAAGGTTGTGGCGCTATATACATAAAAGAAGCTTGATTTCTATTCACAAATCAGTTTGTATTCATAAATTTCGTTGCTCTGTTTTGCAATTCTATTGTTCATTGGTGTCACCAAAAGTGTATCCATTGTATTCTTGAACTGATTCACACCTCTGGAAACTAGTGCATGCTGCTGCAATTGTAAGATCACTGGATGTTGTGGAGTGGAGATGATCCCCCAGTTATCTCTAGGACTCTATCCCCTTCATTTTTTTCGCAAGTTCAACAACTTCCTTGGTAGGTCTCCTCCCTTTTCTCTCCATCTAAGTCTAATCTCATTGCCACAATATTATTTTCAACAATGTGTGTTCCAAACTGTGGATGATTCTATGTGCTTCCACTGCATTGTCTTCTTCTCTCCCACACATAACATACATCCAACTAGTATTCATTTTAGAATAGAAAGATAAGCTTCCTTTTTCTACCTGCCCTTACCTTGAGATAGACATATTCGGGATCTATAGTTGTGTTAGTTGAATCAAAAATCTCTAGTTGAACCAAAATTGGTTGAATCTCTCATATGTGCAAGGGAATGATCCCATGTTTCTTTCTCTTTGGCTATAATAAACATAAATTGCAAGTCCTTCAATATACCTTAATTGAATGCATTTTCGAGACTCTTGAGTCATGTCTGTCGTATTCGCACAATAAAAATGTACTAGTTTTATAGTATAAAAAAATATACCCTTTTGATTGATGAGTTTTTATCAACTTATCTGTTATGCACACCTTGATGATCTGAATCTCTTTGCTCGAATACATGGTGCAGCTTCATGGTGTTGATGACAATATTGGAAAGGAGCAGGAAACTCTTGACATCATTATTGAGGATAATGAGCCGAAAGAAATAGATTATTGCTTTTCATCGCTGTCATTATTTTGATTGCTTATTTCAAAATTTCTCATAAATGATAAGTGTTCAGTTTTGGATTGATAATGATTGTTATACAATGTAGGGATGTATGACATATTATTTTGTAAATTTTGTGACATGTTTGTCCATCATTGGAAGCCCCAACCTCTGCATATTTAAGTGGATGTTTCTTGTGGCAAGTTTCAAAGCATTAAATTTGTCTTGAGACATAAAGGAAGCAAGACTTTTTTACCTTTATTATTGAAATTTGTAGTTTTCACTGTATATGTTAGTCAATGCTGGTAGCTGCAGAATTCTAGCAATTCCATGAGTTGTATTAGCAATTGTTTTTAATATTTCCATATGGTATTGAGGCATTTATTTAAGTTATGGTATTGGGGTTGAGTTTGGTTTTGATGAGAAATGGATAACAAGTGTTTGATAGTCACTTTTGTCATAAGCCTTTAGCAACAACGTGAATTTTCTTTCCATGGAAGAGTTTATTGAGAAGTGGTGGACCTAAGAATTTACAAGAGGGCTAAGGTGCTCCTGCTCCAATCAGAAATGATATGTCAGTATCATAGTAATCCCCTTTCTGACATGTCATAGTGTCAATATTCGTAGTAGTAATAGTGGGTACCACTATTATATCGTGCCTAACAATAATAATAATGGTGCCTAAGAATAACAATTATTATGAAAGGTCCTTATTAATGAAGTTTTGTTAGGTTGTTTTTATATTCCATGTGTGTATGAGAGAGAAGGCAATGCAAGTATATTGTAATCATAACTCATTATAACAATTAAACCTATAATATTGAATATCCTCATGATTCTTACAGTAACATGTTTACAGATAAAAACCACGATGAAGGATGACAAATTTAAGGAGAGAAACAAACTTAACAGCTGATTTTTACTACCATCTAAAGCATCATCCAAATTAAAGTTTTATTGGCAATTTATATTTTACCTGGATAAATTATAGTAACTTGGTCTGTATAGAAATTGTGACAATATGTATGGAGAATTCACAGCAAGAGTAATCCAATAGCCTACAGAAACATCATTCAAAATATACAAGTTGGTACAACGTTTGATGATTGATCACACAAAAAACATATTATATGTGCTCTTTAAATCTTGCACAATGCTCTGCCAATTGGGTCTGACCCAAGTGGTTAAGAGGAGTTATCCTCTCTACGAAGGCTCAATTTCAACAAGTGACATGTTAATATCCTAAATGATTATATTGTTGGAAAAGTCTTCAGCTTCCGCAAAATATGGTTTACCCTAGGTGCCATCCTCAAAATGAGGGGAAATGCATGGTAAGTTTCACACAAGTGAATTAACATAAAATAAAGGTCCTACACAATGATCTCAAATACAAGACTTAGTTGGGCTCAATACATTAAGAAAGCTCCTAAAACATGAAAATGCATTTGGCATCAATTCAATGCACTGATCAATTAGGTTCTATCTTCCCTTAAATGAATCAAATATGCACTACGAATTACTATTGGGCTTCAATAACCCACTTTAATCAGTAAATCTACGCATTGGATAGGTTTTACACTTATTTCATATTCAAAAGATGATTCATGAAATAAAATGTGAAAGATGGGATGTTATAATGCAAGTTAGGAACAAATGCATGTCCTAGAATTGTGGTTGCATAATTGATATAATACATATGCATTTTTGTAGAGAAGCTTCCAATGGAATGGTCCTCTCTATCAGTTTGGAAAATTTCTTTAGATATGCAACAAGTTTCTTTTTTATGCAATATGAAATGCACATCCAAAAAATATGAAGTTATAAAATATTGTTTCTCAGCCAAATCATGTCAATTTTATAGTATCCCTTGAGGTATACTTCATAAAATCTCTCATGTTAGGGTAAAGAAAATTTATTCAAATCAATTTTCCATTCTCGTTGTCATGCATAGATAAATAATTTTTTATACAAGAAACATTTACATGAACCTTTTCAAAGAAATAACTTCCCTCTATTTGATATGTAATCTTCACCATAACAAATTTAAAAAACTAACTTTCCTCCAACAGATCTACAGATTCTGAATCTACAAGTTCACTCTAAAACAAGTGAAAAGATTCAAAAACCAAGAAGAAATAACCCGAAAATGTAACTTAGTAGGGTATCAATACGCATGTTGTTATTTCCTTTTGAAAAACAATGAAATTTATATAAATACTAGAAATCACCAATTTTGTTAATGCTAAACCTTACATATCCTCCTGTACAGATGTAGGTTGCTAAGTCCGCAATCTATCCTCAACGACTGCCATATGAAAAAACCAATCATTTGTATCACTAAGTTTGCTTTCTTCTTGAATCATATCCATCAAAATAAACATGGTTATCTATGTGAGAACAATCTCATGAGTATAAGCAGATAGCAAGCCTCGCAGTTTGGGCCCTAGATACATAGACAAGTTTCTTCTCCTTTTACAGTTTTACCATTGTAATAGGCTTGGGCTACTTGGTTAAAGTTTAGGTTCCACTATTTTGTAATTATATGTGATAATTGCTTACAATGGTAGAGGAACACAAAGAATAAAGGAAATGGCTCAAAAACATTGTTCCAGTAAGGAAATTTTACCTGATATGAGATGACATTTTCCGTGTTTCCTCTCTTGCAAATCAATAAATACTCCAAATTAAGGTGCAGTGGGTTGATATCTTTGGAAACAAGTGAACTTGGGCATTATCACCTCATAGACGGCTTTTGTAATGCAACAATGCAGTAGCTACTTATTGAAATTTTGGCCAATATAAATGTTATAATCTGTTTATAATTATTAATTGCACAAGATTTTATAGTTTTCCATCCCTAGCTGGGATTTTCTTGGGTGGTAGGTTTCACCCTCTCTCGAGACACTCGTTTCCAAGGTTCAAGCATAGAGTCCCAGAATTTGAGCGGAAGGGCTTGATTTCTTCCACGCCTAGATCAGACCAGTGGAGCAGTGTCTTCAGAGCCAGCATACCAATTGAAAATGTCACTTTCAACTTCAACATTCTTAGGTTTACAAGAGATTGTTTCAAACTCTTCCAGTGAATTATCCTCCTACTGTGAAGAAGATCCAGACAAGGAGGGCCCCTCCTCTATTCCTTTGTCTCTATCTATTGCATGGATCCTTTTTCGTTTGCAAGGATAACCAAGGCCAATGCCCCCATAAAATCTTGTAGGATTAATGCCCAACATAGGACTACGATAACAAAAAATAGGCGACAAGACTTGGAAAATCCCATGGCATGACCAATCAGTCATACCGACCAACCTTCACCGAAGAAAGATACAACAAAAAAAACTGGAAATAGGGCGGCAAAGACTGCAAGTAGAAAAACACCTGAAAAATCTTGTGGCCACGACCAAGTAGTCATACCGATGAACCCACACTAAAGAAAGCTACAACAGCTACAATTGGAAATATTGTAGCAACAACCCCAAGTAGAAGAATACCACAACTAGCAAAACCACAGTGAAGTCTTGAACCGAATGCAAATAGAGCTTCCACATGGTGGCGAAGACAACCACAGCGATAAAAACTGTAACAAAGTCCTGAACCCCAGTGCAAACAGAACGACTACAATTGGAAACATGGTAGCAGCAACCCCAAGTAGCAGAAGACCATAGCGAGCAAAACCACAGCGAATTCCTGAATCTGATGCAAACAGATCTTCCACACGGTAGCGAAGATGACCACAGCAAGAAAAACTGCAGCTAAGTCCTGAACCCCGACGCAAAGAGAGCTCCCACATGGTGGAAAGACAACCGCTGCAAAGGAGGGCGGTGCAGTCGAGATAGTTGGGCCAAGAGGCACGACCAGGAGGGTCGAGCGAAGTCCTGAACCCCGATGCCAAGGAAGCTTCCACATGGTGGGAAGACAACTGTTGTAGAGGAGGGGAGTGCAGTCGAGATAATTGGGCCAAGAGGCACGACTAGGAGGGTTGAGAAGGCTAGGGTTCAACACTACAACCACTTTTCTTCTATCCCACAAAAACTCATCTAAAGGAAGATTGAAAAACTGGAAATACGACAACTAACATAGCCTAACTAACTCATCTGACAATGCATAACATTTCAATTGTCTAACACAATATCGATGGTTCCAAACGGTACATACTGATAGTTTGGGGAGTTCTTCCCAGAGGGAAACACCTTACAGCATAATTATTTTTAAAAAACGCAACATAGGTAAATGCAACATACAAAAAACAAGTTATATTTATTATGCATTCCCATTAACATTTTATAGATAATTTCCTACTTAATGGTTCATTGATTTTAATACTAAACTTAAAAGTCACTTGATCCATAACGAAATTTTTAAAGTAAACAACCCTATATATCAAATAATTGACATAACGTAACAGTATATAGATTATTAAATATTACACTTAAGATAATAATAGACTATTAAATAATATAGAAGGTAATATATATTAATATAATAAATATTATATTTGATTTATATATGTTATATATATATTAATGGGTATTTATAAGTAAAGGGTCTTATTCATCAATTTGATGTTTAACTTGTACATAACTTTAAAATTAGACTACTATTATTATTAATCTAAATACACATGCATACATAATCAATATATTGATGCAACAATATAAATTAACAATATTATTTATTAGCTAGACAAAGATAATGTAATAATTTAATAGTTATGGAGTCACTTCCGATAAGGTATTCTCGTTGATTTTTTTAATATAGCTTCTAATGAAAAAATAAGCCATCTACCCACAATTCATTTTTAATAATGGTGGCATGCCTCAATAAATAGTATGGCTGTTATACAATTTAAGCAAATCATGATTAATGGTGACATGAATGTTGCATGTGAAACATTTAAAATTTTATGTATTTCGATAGGAGTGTTCGAAGGGAGCCAAAAAAGTTACAAATGATCTTTAACAAGAATAAGAATTTAATCATAGAGGTTGCAACACACTATTATGTCCAAAAATGGTGGTTTGATCTATGACACAACATATTTAGGACATTTTAACTCAAAAATACCCTAAACTTATTCTTTAGAATCATTTTAATAACTTCTCTGGTCTAGGATATCTCTTCAAGGTTATCAAGTAAAAATAGAACTTTAGTAATCAAGCCATTGCATGAAACTAGAACTATTCAAGTGGAAAATCTCATAACAAAATCGCAATTAAAAAAAAATGTCATTACAACCATTTTGGCCTAGGTGATGAGAAATGTTTAATAAGTGTGTATTTACTTCCATTATGATTATGATTAGCGGTTTGCTTCCTCTTATTTATTTCCTATATAGTGTAGAGGTATTCTTAATTATATGGTCCAAAAAGACCTAAAATGAAGCCATTAAAGATAAAGAATGTGGCAAGGAAAACACTAGTATTATATGTCGGAGTGTATATGTCGGAGTGTAGGCAAAGATAAAGATTGGTGATATCAGGGTTGTGGAATTTCATGGTGCCAAACTCATTAATGCCAAGGAAAAGGAGTTCTATATTGTCATTTGGGCAACTAGATAATATAGGAATGTGCCGTTTTGGCTAGAGAAACTCAACGAGAAATAACATAGAGAATAACCTAACATCATCAAGGTTATTGGACAATGGGGAACTATGTCGACGTTCTAACTCTTCCTGGTATACAAGTTGGGAATCTCATCATTCTTTTTCCTTGGATCAAGGATGATGTACATTCACTTTTATATAGATTCCAAAGTGAAATCATTTTAGTTTAGTTCAAGTACTTTCAACAATATCAATTTGACAACCATGGTTCAAGGAATCCTTATCCTTGAACAATAGAGCATATCATCCACACAGGAATAAAATGGATATTATTCTTTTGCTTACATGGTTGAGTGATAGATGGTTGTTTCCACCATCTACAACATGATGTAGGTTGTGGTATCAAAATATGTAATAATATGTTTTTGTTTGTGAATCAATTTATAGATAATATTTCCAAATGTAGGTAACATTCACACAAAGAGTTAACACTTTGGAGGTATGGAATAAACTTTACAATATGATATTGCAAATCAAACCATTTTCAGGATTGATGTGCATGATTTCTTATATCAATGCTCAGAATATTTTTTGAGGATCCTTATATATCCTCAATGGAGGAACCTTCTATAACCTGGAAGGATAAATTATTTTGAGAAATTATCAAATTTCAATCATAAGATAATTTTATTGAAAACCATGTTTTAATTAGTATACATCATTATCAGTCACAAAATTAATATATATTTTTTTCTTTATTAACTCTAATTTGAAAGTATTCTATTGAAAAGTTATATGGACCACTTCTTAGTTGGCGATGTTTTTGCAAGAAAACATAAGGAAAAATAGCAATGTATTGCAAGCATAAGAGGGACTTATTTATGTAATTTGCAAACTTAATTGCTACTTTATATAGCAAAGTAACAACGAAAAGAAGCAAACAAACAAAAAATGAAATTAAACAAAAGCAAAAGGGAAAACGAAAATTAAATATCTAACTAATCAAGAAAAAGTAATATTTCTTAATCAAGAACATCTCTTTCAATGGGTCTCTCTAAGATGTGATGGATTCTTCAATCAACACCCTTTATGTTTAGGCCCCATGCAAATTTTTTTTTTAAACTTCTATTTCCCCAAAGGAAACCAATGGTGAAAAACCAAATGGCTCCAATACCATTTTGTAACAACCCATTTGAGTATTACCTATAACCATTTTTTTCTTAATAATAATCTCATATACTAATAATCAATTACGAGCACATTAACAAAAATGTATATAAAGACAATATATATAAACCAACATGTACGCCAATAAAAAGGAATCACATGGACCTAAAAGGATCATGCGACAACATCATCTTATTCATATAATTGACAATGCATAGTTAAATACTCAATGTAAAATACCTAAACCTAAAGCTTTTGAAACTCCAAGGGAGAACCAATTGCACTATAGCTCCCATAAAGCAAAATATATAAATATCCCATTAAAAACCTTCAATAGATCCAATAAAGCATAATACAAAAATATCACATGGACCAGTATTCAATAGATCTATGAACTAATATTCAGTAAATAGGTAGAAATCACACCAAGAGTTCATTTTCCAACCAACCAATGCAACCACCTTCACAAATGTTTTCCCTTCAAGCAAGGCTCAAGATCAATGAGGCAATAAGATCATAATTAACAACAAATTTGATAAATCCAACCTATTACCCACACATTACATGGAGGATTATCCATCATAGTATTATTATCTTGTATTGGCTACAAAGGAGGTTACGCAAGATTGCTCCAGAGAATATTCATTATTGTTATACAGGAAAATGACTTCCTCGTCAACTTAGAGGAGAAAGACACATTGGTTGAAGACAAGACCTAAATCACGGACCTATTTGTTAGGGTAACGTACCCCAGAAACAGACAAGGAGAGTTATAATGCTTTCCATCTCTCAGCCAAAGGCATTAGTCCCTAGGTTAACGCTATGTTTTGCCTAAAGGGTAGCATTAATAGATATTTGTGATATTCCAAAGGTCAAAGCACAAGTTGACTGACCAACACTCATCTTTTAACTCAAATTTCAGCTCAAAAAGAACGAAAAATCTGCCTTCGACCTAACTAAGGACATTACCATTCCTAATAGAGTCTCATGGGAAGGGAAAGAGCAATAAAGCAAGGCAACATCCAAGTTTTTGCCTCAATGGAACTCATGAAAGAATTGGCAAGGATGAGCCTCTCAAAATCTATATATTGGAGGCTTGGTCATTGTGAAACAGGTCGAATGGTTGTCGAAACTTTGCAAGAGATTTAGTATTGTTATGTTGCCAAGAAGTTGAGAGAGAGAGAGGAGGTAAAGGACTAGAGGAGGCTTCATCCAGCCAAGATGGTTGTAATCATTCTTCTTATATCTAATAATATATATTTTTTCCTATGTTGTCTACTTGATGGTGTCGATATTATATTCCTTTACACATTGATTCGATTCCATGGTTAATAAGTAGCTTAGATGCATGCTTGTTTATATTCTTATATATTGATGTTTTGATTGTGAAGGTTTATATGTTGTAGGATTATGCTTTGTCTTGTCTATGTGCAGGTTGAGATCTAGGAGTTGGCAGAGAGGTCTTCCGCTTTACCACATTCAGTTCTCCAGCAAGGCTACACCAAGGACTGAGGTAATCCTTCTCCCTTCACTTTGTCAATATTGGATTTATACGAATATATGTATGTTTCTTTGTGACAGTTACAGCTAGCCTTAAACAGTTTGCCTTGGATCCTGGGAATATTCGAGAGGGTATTTCATCCACAACCACCCGTACATTAATCCTTATAACAGAAATGGCGACTCCATTGGGGACTAATACTTACTTTTCAGTTTCAATCTTCCAAGTTCTTGGATCTCTCTTTCTTTCCAGACCTTCCTGTTCTTCTTGATTCCCATTCTGACCGCTCAGGATGCTTCACAACCCCCTCTGTTGTGCATAGCCTTTGATTAGACCCTGAATGACTCTGTTTAGAGCCTCTACCTCTATAACACACCCTTGTTGTGTAGTTCAATGAGTTATAACGCTCCTCAAGCTTTTGGACAGAGCATTAGTCCTCCTATTAATGCTTTATATCCTCTTCTAAGAAGCATTAGTCCACCATTATCTTGATTTTCACCTTGTTCTGTGAAACCCTAGATTGGGAGGCTGCTAGTAGTCTATTTTGGGGATCTGTAACTATGCATTATGTTTGGCTTCTTGCTTCTATGATAATTTTTGTTTTTAGGAAAATATCTTAGTTCATTTATTTTTCAGAAGAAAATAAAAATAAAAATAAAATAATAAAATTAAAAAAAAAATGAAAATATTTGTTTAAAGTTTCTGATTTAGTTGGTTTGATTCCGCATATGTATATTTGGTTAGTTGTTAGAGATAATTGCATGTTTTCAAGTTGTGCATGTGTTTACTACATTGGATGCATGGTACTGAATTGATGTATAGATAACTCTCTCCTTGTAGAAAGACTTCTTCATCAAATTGATATGCAAAAGCATATTTTCTACATGGTTTGAGTGAGAGTCTCATAAAACTCCATATGTCAACACCCCCTCTGAAGACATTAATAAAGTACCTTTAAATCAATCTCGTAATAAAAGAAATCAACAACTCTTTTGAGCATACACGTACATTAGTCTAGGTTAGGAACTTGGGCTAGGCAATGGTGAGTAAACTGCCCAAGATAATAAAACTAAGACTAGTGTCATTAAAGAGAATAAAATCTCGTTGCACTCATATCATCCGGGACCGCTCCCCTCATAAAGGAGTTAAATGCAAGACAAAATTGGAATGTGAGAGAAGGTAGCATGCCTTTGATTGCATCTCCATTGAGTATTCTGTGTATTGGGGATCCCCTTGGGGATATCGGAGTTGAATCAAGGACTCGGGTATCTTTCCCACACCGTGTATTGTCTATGACCATGTCCCCCCAGGTGATGTCTGTGATTTGAGGCAACCTTAGTGGCAAAAAAAAATTAGGGACAAACATAAGGTGATTAGGGCGGGCTGCCCCGGTACCTAAACAGATGAACCTACTCTGTCTTCGGTTTTTAGGAGGGTGCTTAGCTTCACGAGAATACTTAGCCCCTTAATCTAAGGTTCAGACAAAGATCAAGAGTAATTGTAACTATACATTTGGCCAACGCTATCTTTTAGCCATTGCAATACTAGGTTTCATCTCCAGCAAACAGTGGTTATCAGACAGAGCCATATCCCCTGACTACTTGTTGATTGACTTTTAGAGT
Source organism: Pinus taeda (assembly GCA_000404065.3). Lineage (NCBI taxonomy): Eukaryota > Viridiplantae > Streptophyta > Pinopsida > Pinales > Pinaceae > Pinus > Pinus taeda. The sequence goes on from APFE031531126.1 coordinate 180,996, forward strand.
ATTTCTTATTTTTTGGTGTTGGTTTGTTATCAATAAGACTATAATAAAAATCACTTTAATAAAAATTGATAAAATATATCACTCACTGTGGCTACATACGGCCCTCGTCATCAATCTAGGAGACAGCAAGTTCTTCCTCCACTGACCCTGGAGGATCAGTCGAGCCTTAGTGATCTAGATTCTCCCTCTTTTGGAAACCAGTCTCTAATGTCTAACACTGAATTGCACAATACTTCCCAAGACAACATACTACCTAAGGACTTCTTTAACAAAGTAGTTGTATGTCCTTATAATCCTCCCCTTACCGATCCTCTTGGACCATTGTTGATTCAGGTAGCACCTGTACCTTTCATGTCTTTGACAGTACCCACATCCAACACCCCTCAGATGATTAATGGGTCATGGTATTTTTGGACAAATTTGGTCCACCATTGATTCCCCCGGCTATAATCAGTAATTGATCTAGTGGATCAAAATAATGGTCAAAATTGAAAGTGTGCAACAAATATTGAAACTTGTATTATTGGATAGATCTTGGCGATATGAATCCAACCCAACCCATTTCACTCAAATCCGACATCGAATGTTCCCATAAATGCATTCTGATCATTTTTTCAAATAGGTGAATTTTGGCAAAAAGGGACAGTTGGCTCGACATTTTGGGCTAGTGTAAGGCTTCCACATGGCATCTCCTAACTGGCTCAAGAATTAAAATTTTAATGGGCCTGTGGTTAGATGACAAGTGGCATTGTGTGATTGGTCATAACATGGCAATTTTTTATTGATTTAAGGTTTGATTGAAGTGGCCAATGAGGGAGCGCCACGTGGGCCAACTAATGGTTGCCACGTGGCCTCCTCAGGGTGGTAAAAAGTTTGTTAAGGGCTAAATAGCAACCCCGGGGATCGAACTTGTGACCTTGTTCCAACTAACCAAAGCCCGCACCAACATGCCACATATGCTTCCTATTATACAATGGAAAAAAAAAAAACTATATAAAAAGTGGAGTCATGGCGCATTTTTGGTGGAGGTCGGGCTAAGCCTTAGCCCCTGGCCACCCCTGTGCCACAGGACCACGGGGCAGGGTGAGTGTTAAGGCCTAACCCAACCCATGCCCATACCTCATGGCTTTTCGACGGTCACATACAAGACAAAGAACCCATTTCGAAGGTTGGTAAGGGGCCAACCGTTAAGCGCTAGCCCCCGATTCATATGACCCACCATACGACCATTAGCAGAAGCATCAAAGGAGCTAGTCACTGGGTCCAGCCCCAAGTCACATGCAGGCGCAATGTGACCAAGTGCACGTGCCAAGCAGGTGCTAGACAGAGCCCCAGAAAATTAGCACCCTATGTGGTCATATGGCCTCCATGTGGCCAAAATTTTTGGGGCTAGGGGCTTAATGTGCCCTTAACTGTCTTACAATTTCACCCACCGAGCGAGAATTGTGCCAGGCTTAGTGCGTCGGTTCCGTATTTGGGGTGCTCAAGCTAGGTTTTGGCCGATTGTAGGATGGTTAGCTGAAAAACTTAGGAAAATGAAGAAAGAAGAATAAATTTCTTAGTTTTTGACCAAATGAGGTGCAGAAAGAACCAAAATAGGGGTTTTTTACTATTCTAGAGTCGTTGGAGCTATTGTTTCATAATTTTGAGCACTTTAACTTGATGTAAACACATTTTTTGTTAGCATAATGGAAGAGGCCCAACATTAAAAGCTAGACCAGGAGATGTAGCCCAAGAGAGGGGTGAACTCCTTTATCATTTTTTTGTGTTTGTTGTTATGGTATTGATGGCTTATTTATTTTCTACAAAATTGAGTTAAAACATGTTAATTGTTTAAGGAAATTAACACAAATGTTTTAAATACAACTTTGATCATTACACTTGCAAATTGTTAAGAAATATTCAAGTTGCACATACAGATCAATTACAAACAGCTGATTGCTTACCCCGTTATCCATACTATGCCTAGTTTGAGAAACTCAGTTACACTTTATATGAGTGGAACCCAGTACATCATGGTTTATGCCCCTTTTATGCTTGCTCCTAGACCTCTTGCTATCACTCCTAGTAACGCGGTTAGCATGGCTACCTTTAGTAACCCTTTTGGTTAGAACCCTTTGCTAATTTCAAACCCCCAAACTCAAATACTTGGGGAAAAAGTTCTCAACATGCACATACTAGTTGGGGGCATCATTTTCCCACCTCCTCCTATAGGAAAATCTAGATCATCATTGATCTACTTACCTCCTCCAAGTGGACACTTTTTAATGCCAGCCATGTACCTACAGTAAACTATATGGTTAGCGAAATCCCTCAACCTGGTCGTGCTCTGTCTATTTGGGCACCCCCTCCTCAACCTAAATTGAGTCAAGGGGGCACTTTTTATCCTAGGGGCATCCAACTTTTTCCCCTGGCCTAATATCTCTTATGGACCGCCATCGTATATGAATGTTCCACCACAGCAAAGAGGCTATTATCTAATGAATCCTATGTATCATATTGGAAACAACATGATGGGAGGACCCTCGGGACCTTCAAGTCATTCTTCATCACCCTGGTCAGACTCGGGGGCACCAAACACTTTGCCTTTTTTGACAACGCTTGATATCCTCGATCTGTATAAACTGACTAATGACCCCATCTGTCATAACTTGCATTGCCCCCCAATCCCGCACAAGACACCTGCTGACATCCCAAAGTTTGAAGGGAAATAAGGGGATGATATGGGTACACACCTATCATCTATGATGAATATCCAACTCCATGGTGGATGATAGTATCCGGCTCAGGCTCTTCCCTTTCACCCTTACTAGCAACGCTGCCAAGTGGTACATTGAGATACCACACATGTTAGTCAATACCTTTGATGCCCTGACATTGGAATTTTGAAAACATTTTCAGCTTCCTGAAATCGGAATGGAACTCCTTACCACCTTGTGCCAAGACACCTCCACCCACATCTCTGATCACATCCATGAATGGAGATGTAGGCGGAGGCTTGTTAAAGTCCTCATTCTGGATTACCTGTTAGCATATTGGTTTTGCAAATCACTTCTTCCTCAAATTTCCAAGGACGTTTCCTTAGGTAGTGCGGTCACAGAATACCAATCCATTCATCGTGCCCAACATTTAGATCTAATTTACTCTAAGTCTGGCATGCTATACGATGTAATCCCCCATGCCCCTTGAACTTCCAATGCTCCCGCTGCTCAGCAACCCAAAGCGCACGTTGACGGTCTCATCAGTGCTACCTCTAGGTTCGTTGCAAAACAACTTAGCGGGCATGTTGCCCAGTTGTCTTTCCATACCACTACTTCTACCCAATCAGCGACTCTTCCAACTATTGCGATATACTAGGTGTAGTTTACACAAAAACCTAGTGGCAAGAACAAGAAGAACAAGAAAATACCTCTCCTTCTGAGGAGCAGCCCGCTACGCAGCACAACCCCAAATAGAAAGATGCTGCCAAATCTAATAGTGGAAGGAAAAGTTGCCAAGTTCCCTTCCAAAATTTGTGCAGAGGACCACATGACACACAAATGTCCTTGTCTTCAAGAATGCACGGATCTTCTTTCTCTAAAGGACACTGACTGAACCCCTGCAGTCTTAAACAACCACTTCCCTGCTTAGTAGCAGTAACGTCTTATTTTGAACCCACTGCATACCCAGCAAGGGGAAACAATGTTTCAAACATCTTATTTCCTCTGGTGAAGGATCGTCAATTTTTTACATCTTTTAAATGGTTGATCTTCAAACGCAAGCCAAAACTTATGGAACTCCAGTCGCTAACACTCCAAACACTGCCTCGAGTTCAAATCCGCTACCACCTAACGATATTCATATTGAAAGGCCTGTTGTTGATATTGTGATCGACCCCCCAAAAGGGGCACTTCTTTGCATGACACACAATCCCCCTGCACATGTTTCCCAGAACTACAGTATTGTAGAAGATTTGGCACAAGCACCATCAATGATGTCTGCACTCGAAGTATTGCAAACATGTCTAGAACAATGGAAATCTTTAGTTTCATACATTGGTGGATTTGACCCTTAGGATTCCATGCTAGCAATTTTCAACATGGACAAAGGTAAGCCTCACCTTTCCCACCAACTTTATTCCAAGTGCGGGTTATTTCAAAACGCAGAGCTATCCATAGAACAGTCATTGACAAAAGTACTTCAACTTGCGTCATGTCTAATTCATGTTGGCTCACCCTAGATTCTCCAACTCTCGCACTGCCATTGAATTCCCTTAAAGTACTTGATGGCCACATGTTCATCCCAAAAGGATACCTTTCCAGCTACCCCATCACTCTCAGTGGGAGATTGGTAACGGTGGACATTGAAGTTGTAGATCGTCATCTTGCCTATAATCTACTTTTAGGCCACAGTTGGGCTTATGCCATGACTGCCATTGTTTCTTTGGTCTTATGACTCATCCTATTTCCATTGGATGGGAAAATAGTCACAATGGACTAGTTGTCCTTATGTACCCCAGATTACTCCTTGTTTCCTAATAGCATCGTGCCCTTAGTGGGTTGCATAACTGACTCTTATGTTAGTGTTGGTACCGGTCTTTTGAAGGGTTCCTCCATATTGGATTGATTTCCTCTCCATTGCCCAAGGTTCCACAAATTATTTCTATGGTCTCCACCATTCCTCATGACCAATTGATCCCTGGATCCTCTCAGCCCCTTCAAGCATTAGCTCCAATGAAGAAAAAATACCACTTTCACCATCCGAATTGGCTTATCAAGACATTCAATTTGCATATGATTATTTCGTTGCTATGGTTACAACCAACGATACCGCCTCCTATCCCATCATGACTCCTTCTAATGATCTCCTCAATCAATTCCCATCTATAGATGAAGTTATTCAAGAGATCCTATCTTTAGAAGAGCAACCTTGGAAAATCTCCTAACATCACTCTTCGTTATCTAATTCAGACGCGACATCTGTAAAAATCCTGCCTTTTCAACCACTTGAGATTGTACTCTCAATTTATAAGAATGTCCAAACTATGGATTCAGAAGGGAACCTAGGCAATATTTCAAAGAATATTCTCATTAATATCTCGATCAAAACATGTATGGTGGAAAACATTCAGATTGGAGATGACTACAATCCTGAGGAAATTGTGAGCTTCACCTACCCTTTTAAGGACTTCCATGATGTTCCCTTGGTTTTATGAGGAAATGCTCGGCATAGATCCTTCTACTATCAAGCATGAGATCAAGAAGCTTTGAGCATTCTTTTATGGTATTTTTCTTGCTCGTTAATCCAAAAAACATCGAGTCTCCTTCTTCGGGCTCGTTAAACTACCATGAAGAAGATAGAGCATTATTTTTATGGTATTTTTCTTGCTCATTAATCCAAAAAACCCAAAGTCTCCTTCTTCAGGGTCGTTAATCCAAAAAACCTCAGGTCTCCTTCTTCGGGCTCATTAAACTACCACGAAGAAGACCAAGCATTCTTTCTATGGTATTCTCCTTGCTCGTTAATCTGAAAAACCTTGAGTCTCCTTCTTCGAGCTCGTTAAACTATCGTGAAGAAGACCAAGCATTCTTTTCATGGTATTTTTCTTACTCGTTAATCCAAAAGACCTCGATTTTACTTCTTAAGGCTTGTTAAACTTACACGAAGAAGCTCTAAGCCATATTTTTAAGGACTTTTTCTCACTCATAAAATTGAAGAAAACGTCGAGTTACCTTCTTCATGCTCGTAAAACTCCTACGAAGAAGATATGAGCAATTTCTTTTTTGGGACCTTTTCTCGCTCTTAAACTGAAAAAAAATCCCCAAGTTATCTTCTTCAAACTCGTAAAACTCGTACCAAGAAGACCTTAGTAATTCTTTTATCTCTTTTTCTCGCTCCCTAAAATGAAAAGACACATATCAAGTTTTCTTCATCTGACTCGTTAAAATTTTATGAATACCTATTGCATTTTTCTTCGTTTGACTCATTAAAATTTCACGAAGAATATCGAGTTTACTCAATCCCCTTGTACTCATAACAAAATGAGGCAGACATATATTGAGCATAGGTTTATCACTTTATCTAGACTTAGTAGACTAACTTATGGAAAAGGAATTGTGTTGGGTATACTATTAAACCTTTGTCGCACTTGGTTATCAACCATGACAAAGGGACCGCCCTGGAGTTGCTCTTTAAGATCTTTTCATACTCTCTAAATATGAAAATACCACTGAGTTTACCCATATGGACTCGTTAAACTTAATCAAATGGGGAAGAATTGGACAATATAGTGACTCGATATTTATATTCGGAAGGATTTTTTGGCAGCATTCTACCCCTTGAACATGGCACTCCCTCAGCAAACCTCTTTTGTCAGCCTCTCGTTGAACCTTACCATCCTATGAGTTTAACCTTCATATTATGATGTTCTTGCATCCTTGTATTCTAACACTCTTTTGTGTTCATCATTATAAGTTGCCTAGTACAACTTTGTGTCGCCCCTTCTATTGTTCAAAGGGACCCATCTATCCTATGTTTCCTGTATGGACCATTCCTCATATAATTCAAAAATTCCCTCTATCTATTTGTCCCATTGCTCAAAATGTATCTCCAAAACAATCATTCTTGTCTCATTTCGTGTTGATTGATGTAGGACACCTCATTGCATGCATTTGACAGATCTCTTCCTATCGACTTCAACACTCTATCTAGGAAGAAGATCCAGAAACATATCAGTACCTTGGAACTTGCAGTCCTTAGTGGCAGGTTACCTTTTATTTGATCGAGGGTTTTCATTATTGACTCCTAGTTGAGTGATTCTACGAGTGTTCGAAGACGACATCCTTCTCACACTCATTAGATTGTAATGTGCATCATGGAGACCATCATCCTTATCGGTGGCCATCCTCATATATGTTAACTATTTTCATCATTGGCCGGTAATCAAATGATTTGTCACATGTTTGATTTCAATGCCTTTATTCCCTAGGGAAATATGATATTTAGATAAGAGACAACCAAGACCTTGGGTAGAGGCTTACGTCACTTAGCCTTCTTTCTTTCCCAAGTTGCATATATTGTTTTTGGAGACAGCTTGTCAGATTGATCATATTATGACATAGTTCCACATTGTGCCTATCGGTGGACATGATCATCATATCTCTTTCTAAGAAATCACCCTAACATAGCTACTGAGCATGGGAATTTCAGACTCAGGACATTATCTTATAATTTTTTGACATATGTGTTTTGTTTCAAGTCTTCTGCAGTCCCAAAGCTCTGATCCTCTCACTCTTTTACTACAATATCTATAAAGTATTTCAGCCATCATCTTTGTCTCTGACCTTACACTTTAGGGGGCATATTTTATATAGTAAAACGACCTCCTCTTCAACTCAGAGGAGAAAGACACATTGGTTGAAGACAATAACTAAATCACAGACCTATTTTCTAGGGTAACGCACCCTAGAGACAATGAGATTTATAATGCTTTCCATCTCTCAGCCAAAGGTGTTAGTCCCTAGGTTAACGCTTTATTTTTCCTAAAGGGAAACATTACTAGATATTTGTGAGATTTCGGAGGCAAAAGCGTGATTTGACTTACTAATACTATGCTTTTCACTCAAATGTCAGCTCGAAAAGTAGGAAACATCCGCCTCCAACCTAACTAAGGACATTTCCATTCCTAACAGAGTCTCGTGGGAAGGGAAAGAACAATAAAGTGAGGCAACATCCAAGATTTTGTCTCAATGGAACTCATGAAAGAATTGGAAAGGATGAGCCTCTCAACATCTATATATTGGAGTCTTGGTCATTGTGAAAGAGGTCAAATGGTTGTCGAAACTTTGCAAGAGATTTAGTATTTTTATGCTACCAAGAAGCTGAGAGAGAGAGAGAGAGAAGAGCAGAAAGACTAGAGGAGGCTTGATCTAGCCAAGATGTTTGTAATCATTCTTCTTCTATCTAATAATATAGATTTGTTTATGTGTTGTCTACTTGATGGTGTCGATATCGTGTTCCTTTACATGTTGATTTGATTCTGTGATTAATAAGTAGCTTAGATGCATGCTAGTTTATATTCTCATATATTGATGTTTTTATTATCAAGGTTTATATGTTATAGGATTACGCCTTGTCTTTTCTATGTGTAGGTTCTAATCTAGGATATGGCGGAGAGGTCTTCCACTTTGCCACAGTGAGTTCTCCAGTAGGGCTACACCAAGGATTGAGGTAATTCTTCTCCCTTCACTTTGTCAATCATAGATTGATATGATTATATGAATTTTCTTTGTGACATGTGTAACTAATCCTAAACAGTCTACCTTGGATCCCAGGAAGATCCGAGAGGGTATTTTAGCCACAACCACCATGCATTAATCCCTATAGCAGAAATGGTGACTCCACTGGGGAGATTATATTCTCATATATTAATGTTTTTATTATCAATGTTTATATGTTGTAGGATTACACTTTGTCTTGTCTATGTGCAGGTTCTGATCTAGGATCTAGCAAAGAGGTCTTCCACTTTGCCACATTGAGTTCTCCACCAGGGATACACCAAGGACTGAGGTAATCCTTCTCCCTTCACTTTGTCAATCATATATTGATATGAATATATGTATGTTTCTTTCTGAGAGTTGCAGCTAATCTTAAACTGTCTACCTTGGATCTCAGGTGGATCCGAGAGGTTATTTCATCTCTTCTCTCTCTCTCTCTCTCAAATTCTTGGTAGCATAACAATACTAAATCTCTTGCAAATTTTCAAAAACCATTTGACCTTTTTCATAATTACCAAGCCTCTAATATATAGATGTTGAGAGGCTCATCCTTCCCAATTCTTTCAAAAGTTCCATTGAGGCAAAATCTTGGATGTTGCCTCGATTTATTTCTCTTTCCCTTCCCATGAGACTCCGTTAGGAATGGGAATGTCCTTTGTTAGGTTGGAAGTGGATGTTTCCTGCTTTTCAAGCTGAAAATTGAGTGAAAAGCGGAGTGTCAGTCAGTCAAATCATGCTTTGACCTTCGGAATCTCACAAATATCTAGTAATGCAACCCTTTAGGCAAAACATAGTTTTAACCTAGGGACTAATGCCTTTGACTGAGAAATGGAAAGAATTATAACTCTCCTTGTCTATTTTGAGGGTGTAATATCTTGGAAAATAGGTTTTTGATTTATGTCTTGTCCGCAACCAATGCATCTTTCTCCTCTGAGATGATGACGAGATCATTTTCATGTATAACAATTGTCCACTATACTAGTGTCATCATTATAGATCAGACATTTATTTGTTCAACAATGGAGGTCCTTTAGTAGTGTGCATGGTTAGGATAGTGGACCATGGCCACTTTATGATCCCCTTATCTATTATGCATGTCCAATAAATTCATCATGTTCTTTAATGATATTGGGGCCACAGCACATGTACTTATATACTCGATTGTAAAAGAGGCATGATTTTAGGTTATTTGTGACTAAATGGTTGGTTCCCTAAGTTTTCACTAAGTTTTTTCATTCTAATTATCTAAAGGAGGGATTAATGTCATATCCTAAGGTAATTCCATGAAATTTTCACTAGGCGGATACCATCAAATGTTTAGCACATTCAGGAAAAGAGGGTGCATTCATGTAAATTATCTAAAGGAGGGATTAGTGTCATTTCCTATGGTAAATCCACCAAAGTTTCATAGATGGATGTCATCATATGTTTAGCTCATCAAGGAAAAGAGTGGGCACTCTTTTGATTGGGGTCCCACCAAAATGAACAGCGATTTAACCTAACCTTAAAGCCAAGCAAAAGAGAGGGCACACATTTTTCTATTGCTCATAAGATTTTTGTAAATAGATTCATTATGTGCTTCCAGCTTCCAAAAGAAGTTAGGTTTCCCCTTCCCATGGATCTAGCTATTATAAAATATAGATAATGGGTAAGCTAGTGTAATATTACAAACTAGGGAAATACAACAAATAATAGGTGCATGAACTAAACTACAGCAAATAAAAAGTTGAACAAGAGACAAATCAGAAAACCCCAAAATTTGGGTAGTAGTTATAATCCATTTTATTAATTATGCATGGTAATTCAAGGACAATAGGATGGGACCTGTAGAACTAGGGGTTGCTACAGCAAGTCATGCAACACCCAGGTGAGAATGAGTAGGATCAGGTGCTAGAATTTGCCCAAAATTGTAGCTAGACATCTCCATAACTTGGTCGTTGGTTGTTGAATGGAATAGATCATCCTGCTCAAAATAGTGCATAGAATGCTCTGAAAATGCAGTCGTGAGCTCCTTTCCTCAACCCAAAAGTACCCAAAAGGGGTTTGTCCTATCTTCAAGCTCAAAATTTCCACTTTTCCTCTTATTTCTATTCTTGTTTTGCCTCACTACCAGAAATCATGCTCATTTCCTATTGGGGAGAAATTTTTCCCTCCCAAACTCCCTTCATTTCATCTCCTTAGGATGCTCCCAAATCGCCCTCCAAAACAAAGGAATCTCCTAACAAAATATTGATCATAAACACCCACTAAATTCATTTTGATGAGTTCCATAACTCCTCCTTCCATGCCCTCAGTAGCATGTGCTAGTTGAAGTGTGATCTACAAATCAAGCTCTTGGAAGAGTCCTATATGGGCACCTCTCTGCTCTCCTAGGGTGATACTCATAGGTCATCAAAGGTAGTGGTGAGATTCCCACCTGGAAACCTTTATGATAAGTAGCACGAGTTGACTTTGCCAAGCAACACAAACGAACGGTGATTTATATTTGAACTTGGAAAAAGTCTCAAAATGGAGGTCTCGCCTTTTATTTATTATCCATGCTCCTCCTTCCTCCTTGTGGGCTCCAATTAAACCTCCTTCTCTCTCCCTTTCCCTCCAACTTGAATTCTTCAAGGGAATTTGGATTCCCTCTTAGAGTGGCCCCCAAATTCCCGTTTGAAATGGATTTTTCCTTTAAGCTCTAATGTTTGTAGCCTCCCTTTTCTTCCAATATTTAATTTGATGCCACACACCTAATTTCGCTAAGTTTTTGGCCCAAAATTTTTCATTGTAAAAATTGCAAAAAATCCATAATTTACCTTAGTAGAATTTTATTCATAGGGAATACTATAGTCCTCCCCTCCCACGTGTTGCTTGTCCATAAGAAACTGAAATGCCAAGTGTTTTAATATTTTCTAACCCTCCCATGTGGCATCCTCCTCAGGCAGATCCTTCCATTACACCAAAAACTCCTTAATGACCCTGCTCCAGAGTTTTTGTCTCTAATCTCCAAGATGAAATTCGGGTACCAAAATCAGTGTCCCTTATCATCCATAGGTGGAAACTTGATTATTATTGTGACCTATTGTCCCAAATCCATTTTCAGGCAAGAGACATGGAATATGTTGTGTAAGTTTCTCCCATGTGGAAGCTCCATCTCATAACTACATCCCCGACTCATCTAGTCAACATGTAAGGTCCCTAAAAGCATGGTTAGAGTTTCTCTACACCCTTCTACATAAGAGTGCATTTCCTGTACAATTGGAGTCTAAAAAATACTAAATCCTCAACATCAAAGTGCCTCTCTACTCTACCCCTGTCTACATATAATTGTTGGGTGTGGAACCTGATTATCTTCTTTATTCAAAGGTATCGTCGCATTGGACCCCAGTTCATAATGTGGCGGAAACGTTGCCCATAAAATGTATGCCACCAGGGGGGTCCATGGGGGGCAACGACAATTATTTGGAGCGTTCCCCCCCCCCCCCCCCAGCGGGGGATCAGGGGCAGCGCCCCTGAAGCTAAAAATAGATGTAAAATTGCCTTGTAAAATGTTGTAATTTCGCAGTCAATCTAGGTCGTTCATTAGGCAAAGATCTGACATTAGAACTTATGTTTATTTAGGTTTTTTTGCCCTATAAGGTAACCCCTCGCTATATATGAGGGAATTGTATTGCGTCTATGTAGATTTGTATTCTGAGTGAGAAAGAGAGAGGAGATTGTGTGAGAGCGAAGAGGGAATTGCAACGGGTCTATTGTAGGTTGTATCTCTTTATTTTGTTGGATAATATAAAAGGAAGGACTAGCTATTTCTTCGTGGATGTAGCCCAAAATTGGGTGAACCTCGTATATTTGTGTCTCTCTTGTTTTATGTGTTTTCTATGTTTATATTTATGCAATATATTTTATGTGTTCCATTGCTCTATAATATATAATTTTATAACAATAACTTTTGTTGATTATGGGTTGTCTATCAGTTATCCTTGAGAACACTAAGGATATCTGAGCTCTCCTATATCAAATATTTGGCCCTCGGGGCTCTATTGTCTCCAAAATTTATGTCAACAAAAGTTAGTGCATCATAACCATACAAAGCATGAAATGGATACATACCTATGGACATGTGATAGGTGTTTTTATAGCAATACTCTCCAAAGTGTAGCCACTTCACCCATGCATGTTGTTGCCCCGTCACAAAGTTACACAGGTAGCCCTCTAGCCACTTATTCATTATCTTTGTTTGATCATCCATATAAGGGTAATAGTTGGTGCTAGGAGTGATCTTAGTCCCCACCAGTCGAGGCAACTCCTACCAAAACCCCCCCATGAATTTGTTATCCCTATTGCTAACAATGGTCTTAGGGAGACCATGTAGCCTAAACAACTCCCAGAAAATAACTTGACCACTTGTGATGTTGAATACAATTCAGAATGGTAAAGAAGTGGGTGAATTTATTCAGCCTATCAACTACCACATAAATGAAATCTCACCTCTTGTACCACTAGCAAGCCAGTAATGAATTCCATTGAGATTCTCTCCCATTTACTCTCAGGAATAGGGAGTGGATGCAGTAGGCTAGTCAAGTGTGTCTTCTCCCCTTTGTTTCTCTCACAAGTAACAGATCCTGACACATGCCTTAGAACGTCCTCTTTGAGGCCTCTCCATGTAAATCGATCTCTAATGGTTTTGCATGTCTTAAGAAACCCCGGATGCCCTACCAAAAGTGAATCATGTGCAACATGTATGATCTACTACCTCAATTGGGAGCCTGACACCAAATAAATCATATCGTTGTAGTAGATCACCTTGCTCATCACACTATATCGATCATCCCTTCCTATGCCATCGAGGACCTTGCATGCATGTTTATCCTTGGAGTACTCAAATAATAATTGTGCCCTCCAATCTTGAGCAATGCTCATGAGTGAGAGTGTCAGAGGCCTCCTTAATAATGCATCCACTATAACATTTTTCTTACCCTTGACATATTTTATGTCAAAATCATACGCCTAAATTTTACTCACCCTTTGTTCTTTCCTCTCCTGCAGTTGCTTATGCTCTAAGAAGAATTGGAGACTATTATTTTTATTCTTCACCCTAAACCTATTTCCCACTAAATATTGTCTAAACGTGGCTAGTGCATGCATGATGGCCAACATTTCCTAGTCATAAATGGAGTACAGCCTCTCATATGCTAGTAGCTTCCAATTCTCAAAGAAATAGGGTGTCCTCCCTACATTATTACTACCCCAATTTCCTTTCTAGAGACATCGCACTCCAAGATGAATGGTTGAGAAAAAACTGGTAAAGTTAATATTAGGCAGTTTCTCATGACCTTCTTAAGGCACTCAAAAGCCTCCTGCACCATTTGTATCAACTCAAATGCCCCCTTCTTCGTCAAAACTATAAGGGGCACTACCAATTGGGAAAATCCCCTCACAAAACTTGTGTAATAAGTGTACAGGCCCAAGAATACCTATAACTTCGTCACATTCTTGGGCATATGCCAATCCAAGATGGCTCTGATCTTCTCCTAGTGAACTTCCACCCCATCCTCCCCAATGACATGGCCAAGATATAACATCTCTATTAGTCCAAATTCACACTTAGACATCATTGTATATAGTTTCTACTCCTCTAGGATGTGTATCAACTCGTCCGAGTGTTGTAGATTCTCCTCCTGTAGAAATTCTCATTGTAGATCAATAGATTATGCAATATACTAAAGAAAAATACAAGATCTACTTCTACAACACTTTGTAGAAGCTTAATCGAATTGAGCAAGATCAAGAGAACACATATAACTAAGAATGAGAAATCAATCACACATAACACAGAAGAAATAACTTGGGTAAAGCCTCAGCCTAAGACCCCAATCTTTATATTATCATACAAGTGGAAATCTTGTTCAAGTTACAAAAAGAATCAGCTATCAAGCTATCTTGCTTTCTCTGCAATCAAACTATACTGCTCATAGACAGTCAAAGGCTCTCACAACCTTCTCCTCTGCCCTCCAAGCCTCCTATTTCCTTGTGCAATTTTTCCTGGTGTCCAGTGCTTCCACTTGTGTGAATTCCCACCTCACATAACTCACTTGGCTCAGAACTAAATGCACAAAGTTGAAGGAGATAAATCCTTCTGCATGGATGAGTTTCCTTTATCGGAAACATTCATCCAACTGATAGTACATTGTCCCTCCTCTGATCTCAAATGGGTCTCTGACTGAACTGACATGCATGAGTTATTTATGAGAGAATATTCAGGTATCTGAAGTGCAGCAGTTACATGCATGCAAGCATTAACTAACTAAACTCACAATTAATTCAACAAATTGTTTGAATTAATCTAACTGGACTTGACTCAATTATCTAAGCCAACTAATTACAACTCAATATTACAACTCATCCTTACCTCTTTAACTAATGGATAAATTCCTCAATTAATGGAGAAACTGTTGCATGTCCCCACATAGACTTCATGTTTGATTTTCTACAACTAATTAACTCAAGGTGAATTAATTAATTATTTTACAAACAGGTGCTAAGATCAAATTCGAATTTTACTTCAATATTTTAGTTCAGGGACTAACTAAAATAGGAATCTATCCCAACTTCTATTTTTAGAAACACTATTTATAGCACTTCCATTTTTCATTCCTTGCTGCTATGACCAACAATGGTACCTGAACTGCTATTTATAGTAGTGCTATTTTTAGCACTTCTATTTTTAGCATTTCTTGTTGCCATTTTCAACACCTCCCACATTCTACTATAGATAAGGATGTCATCAAACAAAACTAGGACATGTCTACGAAGCTACTTTTGGAACACATGGTTCATGCAAGACTAGAAAGTAGTTGAGGCATAGGTTAGCCCGAAGGGCATCACCAAGAACTCAAAGTGCCCGTAGTGACACTTGAAGGTCATATTCGGGATATCTTGCTCAATTACTCAAATCTAATGGTACATCGAGCATAAATCTATCTTAGAAAAGTACTTAGCTCACATAAGCTCATCCATCAGGTCATCTATGCGCAGAATTGGGTATTGGTTCTTCAAGGTCTTCTTGTTTAGGGCTTTGTAATCAATGCACATGTAGAGGGTCCCATCCTTCTTCTTTACCATCACTATAGGCGAGGCAAAGTGACTAGAAATGGGCTTGATGTGCCCCAAATCCAGTGATTTTTGTATGGCCCTCTCAATCTCATTCTGATAAGCCTTGGGATTTCTATATGGAATAGTGATAAATGCATGTATGCCATCCCCTAGCCCAATTGTGTACTTAATCCCTCTGTCTAGCAGATGTCCTCATGGGATGTCCCCAAAAATTGTTGGTTACCTATCAAATATTTCTTGAATAGTAGGATGTGGTGGTCATGGCTGAGCCATTGCCTCTGAGACCCTTAGCTCCATCGCCACTCTATGTCATTGTCTTGTATACCTTCCTTCATCCTATGCACTAACATTGTCTGAGGTGGGTATGAATGCATACCCATGAATACCATTAGCTTCCCATCTAGCCTTGTAAACTCCATCTCCAACCTCCTTCGGTTTATGGTTACATGTCCAAGGGAATAGAACCATTGAACACCCATTACCACATTAGTGCCTTGAACGTTAATGATAAATAAGTGATCATTCATCTAGTAGTTCCCCATAGTCACAATCATGCTAAGGACGTATCTAGTATATTACATGGTCCTATCCCTAGGCACTAAGACAGAAAATCCCTCAATGGTCTTAGTCCATACCCCTCTCCACTCCACCATCTGGTCATAACAAAATTATGGGTAGCCCCACTATCCACCAACACTAATACATATTTCCCTTGCACCATGTCTCTAATCCTAAGTGTCAAGTACTTCGACACTCCTCATAGTGAAGGAATGACTCCTTCTATGGGAAGGAAAGTTCCTCATCTAGGTGGCTTTGGTGGAGGTGGTCCTCATCTAGTAACCGGTGGCTCTCCATCATCTCTCCTTGCCTCCTACTCCACATCGCCATTCAGCTCACTATCTGAGAATGCCTCTATGTAATGGTCCTTACACTTGGTGCACCCATTCCCTGGCACCCAATTACTGCTGATACGAGAAGCATAGCTTCCTCCTTTAGAGGTATCTCCTTTTCTCATCATCTAACTTCCCAAGCCTTGACATCTCCCTCTACAGTGGGAGTCTGGTATCTCTACCTTTTTTAGGAAAGCTAAGTCTCATGAGTACTGGGGGTCTAGTCATAGGGATTGCCCCTTGAAGATCCTGAGCCCTTCTCACTACATCCTGAATAGAAGTAGGTTTATTTGACCTCACCAAACAATGCAAAGGCTTAGTTAAACCCTCAATGAACAAAAAATGTATCCTGTCCTCTGATAGATCTGGAACCATCATGGACAGCCTCAAAAACTTGATTAAGTATTTCTATGTGTTGCTTGTCTGCTTGAGTTAGGTCATCTCTCTAAAATGCATCTTAGGGTCCCTTAGGTCAAACTGCTCCATCACGCTCCTACTAAATTCCTCATAATAAGTTACGCTAGCATGCCCCAATATAGATACACCATGGTACCACTAGTCATGAGCATCTTCCTCTAAATGAAAAATAGCTACCGTAATTACTTCCACTTTTGTCATTTGGTTAAGGTGAAAATAGGTAACCAGTTTTTCCACCCATGCCCTAGCGGTGCATTTAGAGGAGCCATCAAAAGTAGGAAGCAATAACTTCCCAACTATGCATTGCAATTTCGAATTATGCGCAGATGTTCCATTGGTCCTGCCATGCTTAAGTTGGCAAAAATCCTGGAAGGTTATAGCATCGCAAAAGTCTATTCCCATAGTTTGACACTTGCTGAAATAATTCGCTAAGGTCATCTCATCCATTTCTGGTTGCCCTCCAGTCAATGCAGTCATAAACGTGGGCATAGAAAACCTAAGTGGTCCACTCTAAGTGTGGGGGTGACTCCAGGGGTTGGTACTATCATCGTGACGAGAGGTTCTTAATCCCTCTCTTGTAATGAACTCCCCATGGTTTCCCTTGTTACAATTGTTTTGTCTCATCTCAACCAATATCTCCCTTTGCCCATGCACCATCTCCCTCTACCCTTGTGCCACCTCATTCAAGACCTTCAAAAGGGTCTGGAAGGTTGTGTCATCTCTATTGGTATGCTGCATGTTTGTCTCTTCTATTCCCTACTCAAGAACCTATGTGTCAGGGATGATCTACGATTCTCATTCTCTACTCTTGTATCTCTACCCCCAGTAGGTTCAATATGCTTGTCTTATGGGGTCATAGAAAATGGTTTTTCCCATAGCTAGCCAGGTCACAGCTCTAATACAATTGTAATATTATAAACTAGCAAAATACAGCAAATAATAGGTGCATGAACTAAACTACAATGAATAAAAATATGAAGAGCACAAATAAGAAAACCCCAAAATCTGGGCAGTAGTTCTTAGTCATTTTATTAATTATGCATGGTTAGTATAAGACCCATATAACCACGGGTTTATAAAGCAAGACATGCAACACCGAGGTAAGAATAAGAAAGGTTACGTGATGGAATTGGAAAATTGTAGCTCGACTTATCTAGAACTCGATCACAACTGATTCTTGAAGGTCTTCTTGTTTAGGGCTTTGTAATAAATGCACATGTAGAGGGTCCCCTCCTTCTTCTTTACCATCACTATAGGTGAGGTGAAGTGACTAGAAATGGGCCTGATGTGCCCCAAAGCCAGTGATTTTTGTATGGCCCTCTCGATCTCATCTCGATAAGCCTTGGGATTTCTGTATCGAATAATGATAAATGCATGTACACCATCCCCTAGCTCAATCGTGTACACAATCCCTTTGTCTAGCAAACGTCCTAGTGGGATGTCTCCAAAAATTGTTGGTTACCTATCCAATATTTCCTAAATATTAGGATGTGGTGGTCATTCCTGAGCCATTGCCTCTAAGATCCTTAGCTCCACCGCCCACTCTATATCACCCTCTCATAGATCTTCCTTCATCCTATGCACTAACATTGTTTGAGGTGGGTACGAATGCATACCCTTGAATACCACTAGCTTCCCATCTAACCTTGTAAACTCCAGCTCCAACCTCCTTCGGTATATGGTTACACGTCCAAGATAATAGAGCCATTGAACACCCATTACCACATTAGTGCCTAGAACGTCAATGACAAAGAAGTGATCAGTCATCAAGTAGTTCCCTGTAGTCACAGTCATGCTAGGGATGTATCTAGTACATTGCATGGTCCTGTCCCTAGGCACTAAGACATAAAATCCCTCAATGGCCTTAGTGCATACCCCTTTCCACTCCACCATTTGGGCGTCAACAAAATTGTGGGTAGCCCCACTATCCACTAGCACCAATACATATTTCCTTTGCACCATGTCTCTAATCCTAAGTGTCAAGTACTTCAACACTCCTCATCGTGAAGAAATGACTCCTCCTATGGGCAAGAAAGGTCCTCATCTAGGTGGTTGTGGTGGAGGTGGTCCTCATTTAGTAACATGTAGCTCTCCATCATCTCTCCCTGCCCCCTGCTCCACATCATTCTTTGGCTCACTATCTAAGAATACCTCTATGTAATGGGCCTTACCCTTGGTGCACTCGTGCCCTGGTGCCCAATTACTCTTGGTACGAGAAGCATAGCTTCCTCCTCTGGAGGTCTCTCCTTGTCTCATCATCCAACTTCCCATGCCCTGGCATCTCCCTCAATACTCAGAGTCTAGTGTCTCTACCTTTTTCAATAAAGGTAAGTCTCATGAGTACTGGGGGTCTAGTCTTAGGGATTTCCCCTTGAAAATACTAAATAGAAGTAGATTTATTAAACCTCACCAAACCATGCAAAGGCTCAGTTAAACCCTCAATAAACAAAAAAATTCTCCTGGCCTCTGATAGATTTGGCACCATCATGGACAGCCTCAAAAAATCTGCTATGTATTGCTATGCACTACCTATCTGCTTGAGCTAGTTCAGCTCTCTAAAATGCATCTTAGGGTCCCTTAGGTCAAAATTCTCCATCACCCTCCTAGTAAAATCCTCATAATAATTTATGCTTGCATGCCCCAACATAGATAGACCATGGTAGAACCAGTCATGAGCATCTCCCTCTAAATACAAAGTAGCTAACTTAATTGCTTCCACTTTTATTATCTGGTTAAGGTGAAAATAAGTGTCCAGTTTTTCCACCCATTCCCTATCGGTGCATTTAAAGGAGCCATCAAAAGTAGGAAGGAATAACCTCCCAACTTTGCCCTACAAATTGGAATTATGTGCAGATTTTTTGTTGGTCCCGCCATTCTTGAGCTGGAAAAATCTTGGAAGGTTATAGCATCGCAAAAGTATATTCCCATAGTTTGATACTTGCGGAAATAATCCACTAAGGGCATCTCATCCATGTCTGGCTTCCCTCTAATCATTGCATTCATAAACGTGGGCATAGTAAACCTGAGTGGTCCACTCTAAGTGTGGGGGTGACTCCAGGGGTTGGTACTATCATCGTGACGAGAGGTTCTTGATCCCTCTCTTGTAATGAACTCCTTGTGGTTTACCTTGTTACAATTTTCTTGTCTCATCTCAACCAATATCTCCCTTTGCCCATGTGCCATCTCCCTATACCCTTGTACCACCTCATTCAAGACCTTCAAAAGGGTCTGGAAGGTTGTGTCATCTCTATTGGTATCCCACATGTTTGTCTCTTCTATTCCCTACTCAAGAACCTATGGGTCAGGGATGATCTACGATTCTCATTCTCTACTCTTGTATCTCTACCCCAAATAGGTTCAATATGCTTGTCTTATGGGGTCATAGAAAATGGTTTTTCCCATAGCTAGCCAAGTCACAGCTCTAATACAATTGTAATATTCTAAACTAGAAAAATACAGCAAATAATAGGTGCATGAACTAAACTACAATGAATAAAAATATGAAGAGCACAAATAAGAAAACCCTAAAATCTGGGCAGTAGTTCTGAGCCATTTTATTAATTATGCATGGTTAGTATGGGACCCATATAACCATGGGTTTCTAAAGCAAGCCATGCAACACCATGGTGAGAATGAGCAAGGTTAGGTGATGGAATTGGAAAAATTGTAGCTCGACTTATCTAGAACTCGGTCACAACTGATTCTTGAAGGTCTTCTTGTTTAGGGCTTTGAAATCAATGCACATGTAAAGGGTCCCCTCCTTCTTCTTTACTATCACTATAGGTGAGGTGAAGTGACTATAAATGGGCTTGATGTGCCCCAAATCCAGTGATTTTTGTATGGCCCACTTGATCTCATCTCGATAATCCTTGGGATTTCTGTATGGAATAATGATAAATGCATGTACACCATCCCCTAGCTCAATCGTGTACACAATCCCTTTGTCTAGCAAACGTCCTAGTGGGATGTCTCCAAAAAAATTTGGTTACCTATCAAATATTTCCTAAATATTAGGATGTGGTGGTCATTCCTAAGCCATTTCTTCTAAGACCCTTAGCTCCACCACCCACTCTATATCACTATCTCGTAGATCTCCCTTCGTCCTATGCACTACCATTGTCTGAGGTGGGTACGAATGCATACCCTTGAATACCACTAGCTTCCCATCTAACCTTGTAAACTCCAGCTCCAACCTCCTTTGGTATATGGTTACACATCCATGGGAATAGAGCTATTGAACACCCATTACCACATTAGTGCCTAGAACGTCAATGCCAAAGAAGTGATCGGTCATCGAGTATTTCCCTATAGTCACAGTCATGCTAAGGACGTATCTAGTACATTGCATCGTCCTATCCCTAGGCACTAAGACAGAAAATCCCTCAATGGTCTTAGTGCATACCCCTCGCCACTCCACCTTTTAGGCGTCAATAAAATTGTGGGTAGCCCCATTCTCCACTAGCACCAATACATATTTCCTTTACACAATATCTCTAATCCTAAGTGTCGAGTACTTTGACACTCCTCATCGTGAAGCAATGACTCCTCCTATGGGCAAGAAAGGTCCTCATCTAGGTGATTGTGGTGGAGGTGGTCCTCATTTAGTAACATGTGGCTCTCTATCATCTCTCCCGACCTCCTGCTCCAGATCATTCTCTGGCTCATTATCTAAGAATACCTCTATGTAATGGGCCTTGCCCTTGGTGCACCCGTGCCCTGGTGCCCAATTACTCTTGGTACGAGAAGCATAGCTTCCTCCTTTGGAGGTCTCTCCTTGTCTCATCATCCAACTTCCCATGCCTTGGCATCTCCCTCAATAGTCGGAGTCTAGTGTCTCTACCGTTTTCAGGAAATGTAAGTCTCGTGAGTACTGGGGGTCTAGTCTTAGGGATTGCCCCTTGAAAATACTAAATAGAAATAGGTTTATTGAACCTCACCAAACCATGCAAAGGCTCAGTTAAATCCTCAACAAACAAAAAAATTCTCCTGGCCTCTGATAGATCTGGCACCATCATGGACAGCCTCAAAAAATCTACTATGTATTGCTATGCACTACCTATCTGCTTGAGCTAGTTCAACCCTCTAAAATGCATCTTAGGGTCCCTTAGGTCAAAATTCTCCATGACCCTCCTAGTAAAATCCTCATAATAATTTATGCTTGCATGCCCCAACATAGATAGACCATGGTACCACCAGTCATGAGTATCTCCCTCTAAATACAAAGTAGCTACCTTAATTGCTTCCACTTGTATCATCTGGTTAAGGTGAAAATAAGTGTCCAGTTTTTCCACCCATTCCCTATTGGTGCATTTAGGGGAGCCACCAAAAGTAGGAAGGAATAACCTCCCAACTTTGCACTACAAATTGGAATTATGTGCATATTTTTTGTTGGTCCCACCATTCTTGAGCTGGAAAAATCTTGCATGGTTATAGCATCGCAAAAGTATATTCCCATAGTTTGATACTTGCAGAAATAATCCACTAAGGGCATCTCATCCATGTCTGGATTCCCTCTAATCATTGCATTCATAAACATGGACATAGTAAACCTGAGTGGTCCACTCTAAGTGTGGGGGTGACTCTAGGGGTTGGTACTACCATCATGATGAGAGGTTCTTGATCCCTCTCCTGTAATGAACTCCCTCTGGTTAACCTTGCAACAGTTTTTTTGTCTCATCTCAACCAATATCCCCCTTTGCACATGCATCATATCCCTCTACCGTTGTGCCATCTAATTCAATACCGTCAAAAGGGTCTGGAAGTTTATGTCATATCTACTGGCATCCTGCATGTTTGTCTCTTCTATTCCCTACTTAGGAACCTATGGGTCAGGGATGATTTGTGATTCTCATTCTCTACTCTTGTATTTCTTCCCCCAATAGGGTATGATCTGTTGTCTTATGGGGTCATAGAAAATGAGTTTTCCATAGATAGCTAGATCACAGCTCTAATACAACTGTAATATTCTAAACTAGTAAAATACAGCAAATAATAGGTGCGTGAACTAAACTACAACGAATAAAAATATGAACAAGAGAAAAAATCAGAAAACCCCAAAATTTGGGCAGTAGTTCTGAGCAATTTTATTAATTATGTGTGGTTAGGATGGTACCCATAGAATCATGGGTTGCTACAGCAAGACACGCAACACTGAGGTGAGAATGAGAAAGATCAGGTACTAGAATTGGAAAAATTGTAGCTCGACTTATCCAGAACTCAGTCATTGGTTGCTAAATGGAACTAGTCGTCCTTCTAAAAATAGTCCCAGGAACACTTTGAAAATGTAGTTGCGAGCTCCTTTCCGCAACCTAAAAGTACCCAAAAGGGGGTTGGTCTATCTCTAGCCTAAACTTCCCACTTTTCCTCTTATTTCTACCACTACGCTGCCTCCCTCTCAGAAATCCTCCACGCTTCCTATTGGGGAGAAATTTATCCCTCCCTTCACTTCAACTCCCCAGGATGCTCCCAAACTACCCTCCAAAGCAAAGGAATATACTAACAAAATCTCAGTCCCAAGCACCCACTAAAATGGTTCTGATGAGTTCCACAACTCCTGCTTTCATGCCCTCAGTAGCACATGCCAGCTAAAGTGGGCTCTGTAAATTAAGTTCCTAGAGGGGTCCAGAATGGACACATCTATTCTCTCCTAGGGTGACACTCAAAGTTCACCGAAGGTAGAGTTGAGGTTCCTACCTAGAAACCATTGTGCTAAGCATCATGAGTTGACTTTTCCGAGCATCATGAGCGAATGGTGATTCAGATTCGAATCTGGAAAAAAATGCCAAATTTTAGGCCTCAACTTCTATTTATAATTGTTTCTCCTCCTTCCTTCTTCCTCCTTACAGGCTCCAAATCGACCTATTTCTCTCTACCTTTACCTCCAAGTCGAATTCTTCAAGGGAATTCAAATTCTCTCTTGGAGTGGCCCCTAAATTCCACTTTGCAATGGATTTTTCCTTTAAGATATAATGTTTGCATCCTCCCTTTTCTTCCAATATTTAATTTAATGCCACACACCTGCTTTCCCTAATTTTTTGGCCCAAAATTGTTCATCATCAAAATTACAAAAATTTCACAATTTACCTTAGTAGAATTTTATTCTGAGGGAATATTACAGCTAGCTATTAAAATATTTTTTATATAAGCATCCCCGTGTTCTTGTGAATGGTTATGACAACCTAAGCATTTGGACTATTCTTTTCACTTGCTAAGATAAGTTTTCATTGTAGTCTTGTGGTGCACCCTCATTACAGGTTGAGCCTACTGTTGTTGCATGAGCATGTTTACCTTGAGATGTCTTCATCATATGCCTCTGAATCTCCAAGAAACCAAGTAACATTTATCCAGTATATCATATATTTACCAATTTAGGTTCCTTTACTATTATATATTTGTTTAGGTATGTTGAAATATAATGTGAATTCATTTCATGGTAAATTTTTGCTTCATAGCCTACATTTGTTTATTTTTGCAAAGCATTCTTGGTGAAGAAATATTGATTCATCACGAAAACAAGGATAGGAGTATGCATTGCTATAACTATTCAATTGAAGTGCCCTCTCTTTTTTTAGCAAAGCTACCTCCTTCTTCATAAATCACATTGACCTCATTTTCCTAGTAGATAAGGAACTTGTGCTAAATTTTCTCAATCATTTGTCCTTTTAACTTGTTTCTCAAGGGTCGAAAATCTATGCTTTACTTGGTAAACATACATTTGACTATGTTGCTCCATTGTGCCCAATGCATAGTCCTTTTACACTAAAATTATTTTAGGCCCCCGTTTGTATCATTTACACATTACTTTTGCTCTACGCATTGATTCCAGAGTATTTGAGTATGTATAATATTGTCTTAGGCTCATTTGGGCATGAAATATGTTTAAGCCCTCGCACTAGTATATCCCTTGATACAATCAGTGTGACTTTTACAAAGGTGTTAAAGCATAAGTGTTTGAGGGAAAGGTTGCAAATGTATTATTTGCTAAAAGGGGTGAGTGAAATCTTATTTAGATTTTATAGAACCCTTTCATCCTGATGTTGGTGTTATTCTAAAGCTATAAATTTGAGTTGAAAAATGCCCTATGAGTTTATAAATTAAGATCTATAAGAGTAAATCACATGCACTCAAGATTTGGGTTGTTCTCTAATAAATCTTTTGATTTTTTTTAGTCTACAAATAAAGTGCTTGTTAAAGTTTTTGAATGGACTTTCACCTATTTATAGACCAACATTAAAGATGTTACATAATTATGTGCATATAAATGAAATATTAGATATACACTAATTATTTGTTGAAATTACCCAGATGCAGGTGACCACCGAGACATTTAATGGCGACCCGACGGATTGACGACATTTGGACCAGCCAGATGGTGGCCAGCGCACCATCCCAAGTTCACTTGAAGCGAATGCAGGCCTGCCTACATGCTGCATTGAATGGTCGCTCAGGGCGAGATCCGGACGCAGTTTGCCTTAACATGGAGCCTTTCAACCCCTTAGTCTGCCCTCCTTCCCTTAGCATTTGCCCGCCCCAAGCTGGAAATCCGTGGTGCAGAACTGTTACCGAGAGCCGTTGCCGGCTTCTTTGTTGTATCGACCTTGGAAATGGGCATCATTACTCCCATTCCAGGCATTTCCCTCTGAATCATGCCCAGTCGCCCTCTGTTCATACTCTGTTGTCCTTCCCAGCTTTCTATCCTGCTGAATTCCATTCCCACCACATTGATATGGTTCGTCACCGAATGAGGAGCCGTAGAGGTGGTACCCGCGGTGGCAGCGCTCGCCCATAGGCAGCAAAGAGCTCTGAACCTGCCTCACCAACTCCTCCCCATGAAAATTCTCCCCTCCTAACTCACCTCACAGACATTATCCTCAAACTCGCAGTGGTCGAGGTCGTGTGCAGGCTTCAATGGCTAAGCACAGAGATTTTAGGCTTCATACAGCCACTTTTCCTCTGCACCCCGTTCGGTCCCTCACTCTAGTCAATTCAAGTTCCAAAGCAACCTGAACAAGCCTATCATAATTGCCAACGTTACCATTGTATTCTTTGAAGAAAGTGAGCAGCACAACGCTCCTATGAGAAACTCTGAAATGAAACTTCAGGAGGAACGCAGTGATGGAATTGGTCGTGGCTTTAAGTAGCTCCCGACGGAAGAAGACAGGGGAATTCGGCGTGGCAGACTGCATGCAGAAGGAGAACACACTGGAGACATTCGGCAATCAGGTGGTAGCTCAGTCGGAGCTTCTATTTCGATGGCTATAGCCGGCAGTTCGAGAGGCACCCTTCCTGCGAGGGAGCCACTAGGTGGCGTGGCGGAAGGCGGCATGGCAGAGGCGGATGAAGATTGTTATCAGTACGCTTGTCACATTATTGAGGAGACTCCTAACCAAGATGAACCCAAGTGAAGCCACATGGCATCCACTGCCATCCACACGCCAACTCAAGTTTCTGCCGCTGACGGGTTTGGTCCAGTCACTTGTTGTTTTTTATTTTTTTCTAAACGATAGGCGGTTATGTCATAATTTCAGCTGCATCATGTGGTGTTGTGTCAAAACTTCTTCTGGTTTCTTTGGTGTTGGGTCCGGGTCATATGTATGGTTTTTGCTATGGCAAACTGGTTTCCCCAAATATGAGGCAGTTTAGATACTCTGGATGAACTTCGTTGACAACGGTTGAGGTTGAGGCCTCTTTGTAATTATATTTTTGTTTCTTTTAATAGAATTAGCCTTACAGAAGAAAAAATTTAAAATTAAAATAAATAAATAAATAAACAATAAATAAAAATAAAAATAAAAATTATTTGTTGAAATTATTGAAAGAATTTCTCGTGACTATATAATGGATTCAATGATGGTACTTGCATTATTCCAATTTTACAATTGTTATTGAGGACTTGAAAGGTGACCATTTAGCTCATCCTTCTTCAACTAACTTGGCATCTTTTTTATCATTGTTCTAGAAAAGACACTAATATATTCTATCTTAGAATATAGAATTACAAGGTAATTGCCAAATTATTTCACATTGTTTCTATGGAATTATTTTTAGGAGTTGTATAACCATCTTGGTAACATTGATTGAATGTTCATTTTTAGTTTCATTATCAAGTGTTTTAAGCTAGAAATGGCATGTTTATTATTCCATAAACAAATTTCAAAGCTTAAGTTTAAAATCTTACCTTGGTTTCCATCATTAATTTGATTTAGTTAGTTTGTTCTCAAACTATTTAATAAAACATTCCAATGAACACTTTTGGCTACGCATAGTAATATTTTTTTTTAATACTCGTACCTTAGCCTCAAAAATAGCATTACAAAATACATTAGAGGAAATTTCGGCGTAAAAGTGGCATCATGAGGAAAGATCAAGAAATTAATGAAAAATGTCATATAGGCAATTTTTTGATATTGCTCTAGTTCTATCTATGTTCCACAATATTTATTAGCACAAGATTTAATAAAAATATATATATATTATTTTTTAATTTTTTTTTTATCGAAATCCTCAATATATGACACTTTATTAAAATAATTTCTATAATATATTTCATATTTAAATTTAACTATCTAAATTTATATTTTTTTTATAAACATCTATATATATTTTTTATATTTAAGTAGTTTTTTGGTGTTGATTTAAAGGCATTGTCTATTGAAGCCCCAATTTCGCCTGAAATATACTTTTGGCAAGAATGGCAATTTGTCCTTTCTGGAATATGTTTTTAACTATTTAACTATTTTATATTTAACTATATTTAAATAATTATCTAATTTATGTTTAACTATATATTCTAGGTTAGTCTAATTTGTAGATGAAATGACCTTTTTCACGACTTTTTTCCTAGTTAATTTTAACCAAAATATGCCAGATATTTTTAAAAACTTGAATTTAAGTTGTTTAATCTATAGAATTCGAGTGCCCCGAGGGGTTTTTCAGGGTGTGGAATCCATTTATGCATTCCAAAATGCATTTTAAACAACAAAAAATCACATTCTTTCTTAAAATTATTTTGTCATATTCTCGTGAAAAAAAATTATTTCATGTATAAGTTAGACTATGCTTGTATTTTATATTCTTGCCTAGAATCATAATTTGTCTTTTTGGAATACATTTTTTAACTATTTTATATTTAACTATATATTTTATATTTTTTACTAATTTTTCCTTTCTAGAATATGTTTTTAAACTATTTAACTATAACTATATTTTATTTTTAACTATTTTATATTTAATTTTAACATATTTATATTTTATTTGATCTCAGATTTTTGTGATCCATATTGAATTTTGTAGCTTGCTTTCGGATAAATCACATACATAATGTTTTTTGGTCAACGTTTTGAACCTACGAATGAGGTTCATCTTCACGACCAAGTTGAGAAACCTAATCTATCAATGGAATTAAATAACAGAGAGATGCATCAAGTTTCAAATTTAGCCACTAGAATTATAATATGATTTAATCAAAACTAACTTTAACGACTAGTTTTTGGTGGAGTTGTCTTTAGTGCGACTTTTTGGACTTTCCGATGCTGGAATCCGGCGGAATAATTTGAGGTGAAATCTTGATTTGTGTTATTTAAACTAGTTTTTTGAATGTATATATGGATTCAACACCCTAAAAAATCCCTAGGGTACTTTAATTGTGCAGGGTTTACCATCAAGCTTGTGATTTCAATAAATTCTTGCGGGATTTTAAAGAAATTAAACTGGAAAAACCCACATAAAAGCTTCCAAAAAGTCTCACTAAAGGCAAATCGGTTTTTTGTTAAGGAATTATAACTAATTTAGTCAACGAAATGATTAGACTAGTAATAATTTAAATAAATTATTAATTATTAAATAATATTTTATCCAAAACTAATATTAACAATTAGATTTTGGTTAATATGTAAGAAATTATAACTAATTTAGTTTTTGTTAATATGTAATAAATTATTAAATTAGCAATAATTTAAGTTATTAATTACTCAATTAAGAGTAAAATCTTGCAGTAAATCACATCTCAAAATCTAGAGTCTAAGTGTGCTTCATCATCAAGAGTCATGTGAATACATGAATGTTCTGATCCATATAAATTGATATATATTATAGAGATGCAAACGTTAACAGAAAAAATAATAAAATAATTCAATTAAACATTTTAAAAATTTATTGATTTAATAAATAATAAAATATTGTTAATATTGTTAAAAATGAAGTTTCCCTTAATTGAATTAATTACTAGTGAAAAACTATTTTCTATTTCATAAAATAGTATAGAAAATGGTTTTTGACTGGTAATTAATTAAATTAAGGAAAAGTTTCCTTTTTAACAATATTAACAATATTTTATTATTTATTAAATTAAAAAATATTTTAAACTTTCCACTAACTTATTTTATATTTTTTCAACTATTTGAATTAACTACAAGTCAAAAACTATTTTCTATTCATAAAATGGTATAGAAAATAGTTTTGACTTTGTTAATTAATTAAATTAAGGGAAATTCCTTTTAAACAATATTAAACATATTTTATTATTTATTAAATTAATAAATCTTTTAAGACATTCAACACAATTATTTTATTATTTTTTCTTCAACCTTCATTTTTTGACCGTTTTCATCTCTACAGTATATATCAGCTTGTATGAATCAAAACATTCACATAAGTCTTGATGATGAACCACATGCAGTGGTTCGAAACACGTTCACTGTTATCCTCACTCTCTTAAAAATCAATAATAAATCCAATTATTAAATTAAGTAAATAAAATCATGAGAATTTCTCAAACTAAGGAGTCTAGTTTGGATGACAGATTCTCTCCAACTAGCTCTCCTAAATTAGTGTGTAAGTTGAGAAATTGTCTCAACCAAGTGAGTCTAAGATAGACACACTATCTTAAGACCACTTACTCATGTATTTAAATGTATTATTAAATTTTTTGAATAAGAGAGAATTACATGAGCATGAGAGACCACATGATGGATCTCTACCTTTTCCACCAGTTTAATTTTTGTGTGTTAATTTGTTGTGCATATGGTTATATGGCTTTGTGATTCTTCTTCATGTGGTATCAGAGTCTGAAAGATAAAAGTTGCATTTGTGTTGAGACTATGATCGTCACATTCAGAAAGCTCGAGCTAAAGTGGCATTAAAATTGTGTATCGATCGTGGTTCGGTGAGAATGTGAGTAAAGACAATTTCTTTCCAGTTTGTCGCCATTTCTGTTTCAATTTTTCCATCAAGGGTCGTGAAGATTGAGTCCAAGCTCAGGACGGATTCTTGCCAAAGAATCACATTGTCATTCCTCAAGCCTAGCTAATGTTTTCTCTGAGGCCGCAATTGCTTGATTTGGGAACACCGAAGGAAAAGGGGAGTTTAATATCAGGTTCGACATCAATATATTATACACTAAATCGAACTGCATCAAACATGGACAAATTGTGGCATTATCTAGATTGTGTTCACGTGCATGAAGGTTGACTGCAACATTAAACGCAACTGGAATCTCATTCTTTGATAGACCAAATCCAAGCCGAGAGAATCAATCGTGAAGCCGCGTTGGACTAAGGGTTGAGTCTTGAGCATGATAGCCAAGTGAATTGCCAAAGAAAATAATTATGTGCATAGAGTGATTGTGGATCTCCCTGTGATTGGATTGTAAGCAATTTGAGCTAGCGTAAGGAGTTGTGCACATAGGTTTGCAAAGACAGGTTGTGGGATGAGTATACAATGTGATTTTCTTCATGATGCCAAAATCTAAATCCATTGAAACTCCTCCAGGATTCTTTTGGAGTACTTGTACAGTCACAAGTCTGTTGATTTGAAAAATGATCAAACCGACAAACCTTGCGACGATCCGAGTAAACTAGCCTTTTCCTAGAGAGTAGGAATATAAGATTTGGCACTTCAACTTTGCAACTCCGATAGTTTGACACATCTACTACCGGTGTGAATCCTTATTAATTATCTCTTTGTATTTCTTGTTGAAATCAGTGACATGGGGTCCATCAGTGAGTCTCGGTGAAAAAATCTCTACTACTTAGATGTCCTTGGCAATAGTGGTGGAACAGATCATGTTTGTAGCGAAAAAACCCATCTTTGATTACTCTGTATACTCAAGCATTTAAGTTTGCTTTGAAAGCAGAAAGGGAAAGGCAGTTTTGATGGAAGCTTCAAGAGGCACATGAAATGGGTTGCTGCTTGGATTTCCAGGATGTTTTGCAACAAACTGTTGATCCTACATGCAGTTTTATTGTGTGATACACGAAATAAGTGGCAGCCAGATTTAGACGCAGAACAGAGTCACATAGTTCAAGTCAACGGTTGTCTAAGTTATTCGGTTGCAAGAGAACGTATCCCTTATCAGATTATGTTTAGTGTCTGATGGGTCTTGTTGTTCTGAGGTGATTCAAGAACATTCAACATTCGAAATGGTATTGTACAAGCACAAAGAAGCCAGCGTAAGCCAGCTTGAGCCAGTCAGCAGCCAGCATGGAGGACAGCCAGCGTGGAGGACAGAGTGATATGCGTGGAGTATTTGGCATGATACTGCCACTGCTTACTTGGAGCGAACACCATGGAACTCTTTGTCAACGCCAAATTCAAGGTTTGCCTTCTCACCAGTGAATGGTGAGAATTTACTTTATGGATTAAAATTAAAAGTTCAGTTTGGAATTAAACATGAATTCACCTTTTATAAAGTGATATCATAAAAGGATGATAAATTCATTTGTAAGAGGGATGATAAAGTAGGGTTTTTATGGAGCTTTTGGAGACATAAGGTTATGAAAGATTTTTTATGTAATGGAGTCATAAGTGCTTTTGTGAAGTCATAAGTGAATATTTTTATTTCTAGAAGGTTGAGTCAGTTTTTGAAGACAATTTACCTCCAAGAAGTTCTCAAAGTTTGTGCTTGAGATATTTCATTCACAATGTTGTGAAGGTGAAGATTGATGCACTCCCATACTTAAATAAAAACATATCTTTTTGGTGGTGATTGTGTCCTAGATCCACCTGAAATTGAATAAGGGGATCTTAGATACACCATGTGTATGTTTGTGATGGTGCATGATCCTTGATATTGTTTTTGATTTGTGTCTAGTTTTGACACTAACCTTCATGTGGTACCCTTCTAATATGGTACACATGTAGCACACAACAAATTAGTGAATTGCATGCACATAATCAATTCCAATCAAGCTCCTGTAATCAAGCTTAAATACACAAGCACAAAGCGTCACATCATCAACTTGATAAGATGATCTCCCAAGCAAGCACATTTCACATCATGTAATCAAAGCAATCAAGTTAAGGACACTGCAAAATCAAGCATTTCAAGCCAAGACGACATCAAAATTTTTTGTAGCCATTCAACAACAACTTTTTTGGAAATTGCACTTGCGCCATTTCTTTAACAAGCTCAATACAAAACTGTAACTTGCAAATCATAATTTGTAAGTTGAATTGTAATCAAAGTCAAATTTAGTTGAATTGTAAGGGTACATTCTCGGTTGTAACCGACACCCTAATTTGAATTGTTAAGGTGAATACATTAAGTCAAGTAAGTCTTCAACTGAGTCATCAAGATTGAACTTGCCATTTGCATCTTGGGTGCATTTTCGATAGTGTTCGACACCCTTTCCTTTTTTTACAAATCATCACATTCAGTGAGTACATTCAAGAAATCAGAAGTGTCAATAATCAATCAAGCAAGTAAGCATCAAAACAAGCATGTGTCTAGAGCGAGCTCCATAAGATCAAGTGAGTATGTCAAGTAACCAAATCAAGTACAACAATTCAACGCACAGCAAGCGAGCCCGTGTAAAGTTCATTAAAGCATTCATAACAATGGTCATCAAGCGAGCATACAATCAGCAATACAAGCAAGTGTTTAAAAGCATCAGCAATCAACAACTAGTACAACCAAGCGTGTCATTTCAGTGATCGACCCAAGTGAGCAATTTTTTCAAGCACGACTTCTACGACAAGCGAGCCTGACTTCAAAGTAAGCAAGGAAACATGGCAACACACATTCAATTGTCCCAAATTATTAACAATTTAATGTTATCATCAGTCGGTGACATGGTGCACATCAACAAAACCACTCTTGCTGACATTCAAGTGCATATTCAACATGCACATGAAACTATTGAGTTACTTCAACTGGAATGGCAACTGGAGAGAAATGAGTTGCAAGAGGAGCGTGTTGCTTCCAAATCTTTGACCAATCCAGAGACAGATGATCATTCGACTTCATTCATCCAACCATCTTCAAGTGTTGAAGTTGTTCCAGTTCAACTTTCTTCCAAACCCATCATCAAGCCATGGGAAGAAATTCAAAGTTATCGAAATCGAAGCGACTTAAGATATGTCAAAGATAACGACAAATTACATATCCCTGATTATTCAAAGCCCATTTAGTTCGTCAGTGCCGGATTACTTGAACAAATCACCTTAGCAAGTTCTCAACAACTTGCAGACCGACGTCAATGCACGCAAATTGAAGTTGCAGTCGCAGCAAAATGCCTTCATTGTGAAAGAACTGGTCATCTGGAAGATCAGTGTTTTGATCTCCATCCTTCTCACCATTGTGGCAAGTCAAATCATTCATCATCCCAATGTAGCAAACAACACTAATCAAGCAGATTGAAGATAAACTATTCATGGATTGATCCTTGGGAATGGTCATCCACAGTCAAAATATTGTATAAGTTTTGCAATCGAATCACTCAGACATATTACAGCCAATAGTCAAATGAAGATGGTTCTCTCGTGCAATTGAACGGGGGAGTACACCAGTGAAATACTCATCCACCTACAAGGGGGAGTTCAGAAATAATTTGGAGAAGATAGCCTCTCCTTTCAGCTGACAAAGGGGGGAAAATGTCAATGAAATTGACAAGTGATTGTCAAACTGAAAGTCTTGACAACATCAGTGAAGCAGCCGGTGGGCATCTTCATCAGCCAGTAGGCGATCATCATCAACAAATACGCCAGTGGGCGTTCATCAAATTGTGTCAGTGGACACCGGATGTTGTTTTCAAGCAAAGGACAGTTGAATCCTTTTGTGGCTTGTCACATGATGAATTTGTCAAGCAACATTCAGAGATGAATCAGACATACAGCTGATTCATGTTCTCTTCAGATTTGAGTTTTTTTTTCAGCATCTAGGTTTGGCGGTTTTCCAAGCAAATGTTTTTTTGAGGATCAAATTGAGAACAAGGAAGATGGTTTCTTGTTTGTTTTGGATTTATCATTTGGGGGGGGGGGAGATGTTGGCCTCACTCTCTTAAAAATCAATAATAAATCCAATTATTAAATTAAATAAATAAAATCATGAGAATTCCTCAAACTAAGGAGTCTAGTTTGGATGACAGATTCTCTCCAACTAGCTCTCCTAAATTAGTGTGTAAGTTAAGAAATTTTCTCAACCAAGTGAGTCTAAGATAGACACACTATCTTAAGACCACTTACTCATGTATTTAAATGTATTATTAAATTTTTTGAATAAGAGAGAATTACATGAGCATGAGAGGCCACATGATGGCTCTCTACCTTTTCCGCCAGTTTAATTTTTGTGTATTAATTTCTTGTGCATATGGTTATATGGCTTTGTGATTCTTCTTCATTGACTCTAGATTTTGAGATGTGATTTACCTAAAGATTTCACTCTTAATCGTTATAGATCACAGAAGTTTGTATTCTATAATTAACTAATTATTAATAATTTAATATTATCAATTATTTAATAATTATTTTAATATGGTTAAAAGAAAAGGGAACAAAAAGATATTTTATTTTAATTTTATTATTATCATAGCTTAAAACAAACGACATAAAGAAAGAATGATAAAAGGAATTAAAAAATAAATAAAAATAAAAATCTAATATAAAATATAAAGTAAATAAAATAAAAATAAGAAAAAAGGAATTAAAATAAAAATAAATTAAAAATGAAGAAAATAAATAATTATAAAGAAAGGGCAAGAACTCAATTCTTACTTAATTTTCAACCATTGTCTCTATTGATATTTTTGGCTTGTTTCTCAATTTCAATGGTCCCTCTCAACTTCCTATTGTGGAAATGATCAATCCTTACAATGACCTTGGAACCCTCAATGAAGACATGATGCTTAGTTTTCTCCACATGTTCAGCAATAGTTAAGGAGCGGTAATGATTATGCCTAACATTTGTTGTATGTTCTTGAATTCTCATACTAATGGAGTGACAAATTTCTCCAATGTAGGGAATCCCGCATGAGTAGGGGATTGAATAAACCCCTTGTATGTCCTTAGGGTTCACAGGGTCCTTAACAGATCTAAGGGAGCTCTTAATGGTATTAAGGGGCTTGAAGGCAACATTGACATCATTATTCTTAAGAATGTGAGCAATCACATCAGTGATTGCTTGGATGAATGGGAGTAGAACATTTAAAAAATATTCTTCGTGAGATTTATTAATCAAATAATCTTTACACGCTTTTTGAAAATCTATAAGACCTTGATGTCTACTATATCCATTATTTTCAAAAAATCTCAAAAGGTAGGATTTCTTATCTGTCATGTGGTTTTCATTCGACACCCTCAGTGCAATGCTAGCATGGGTGTTAATAACTCCAAATTTTTGCATTGGGAAATAGTGAGAATTGGCATGAAGATATTGTTTTGTGTGAGTTTTCTTATGAAACACATGGTTAGACAAGGAGTCATATTCCATTCTGGAAAGGAGAACAACAAGGAAAGGAAGGTTTCCATCAACTTCAACCTCCATAGTGAATTTGATGTAGTCTAATTGAGGATTAAGATGAACAAGGAACAAATCCAACTTTTCACGACCATGGGGCCAGACAACACAAGTATCATCTACAAACCTTTTCCAGAGCTTGGGTTTAAATTGAGCATAAGCCAAATCTTTGGTCTCAAAATCCTCCATGAATAGATGGCAACAACAGGAGAGAGTGGAGAACCCATGGAAACTCCACATGTTTGCTCATATAATTCACCTTGAAAGCTTAAAAAGGTTAATGTCAGGAAAATACCAACTAATTTGACAGTGTCATCATCAGTAATCTGATTGATGACATTAATGGCCTCATTAAAGGGGATTTTTGTGTAAAGGGAAATAATGTCAAAGCTAACCAGCAAATCCCCAGGCTCTAGCTTGATACCTTTTAGCTAATTGACAAAGGAAGTAGAGTCCTTAACAAAGGAACTTGTGCGTTCAACTAAAGGCTTGAGATTTTGAGCTAAGAACTTAGCAAGAAGATAAGTAGGCCCACCTATTGTGTTTACAATAGGTTTGATGGATGTTAGTTCCCTAATTTGCATCCTTTTTTATAATCTTTCCCTTCCCAAATCATAACCATTTACCCTTGTTTTACTTATCTTATGTGCCCTCATCTTGCACTAGTGCAAGAACAATGACACATTTTGCATTAACTTCATATTTTACATTTTTTAATTTAACTTAGCATTTATTGATATTTTACTATGTGATTTCCTGCTTAGAATTACTTTTGTAACTTATTGTTACCTCCTATCTTATTTAATAGTTAAATTCTCACCTTGACTGTTGATTTTAAGCGCAGGTCAGATCTCGCACCAATGTCAGCGCCGTGAATCTTGGCAGCAAATCCGGATCTCTTAGATTGTCGCCCAATTTTGCACTGCCTTAGCCACGAATAGCAAAACATATCTGAAGGCAGTCGAGTCCCAGTTATAACAGCAAGTCAATCTGGAGTAGCTGAGATCGGACTTAGGTGGAACGAACAGTTGGAGATAGCCACGGCCTGTTCTGTTAAATGTCTAATTGTGAAGGCTGAGAGCTTATTTTGCAATTGGTTATGTGATCTGGAGTAACGAAAGCTTATTTTGTAATCATTTATGTATTTTGTTGTAACAGAAGCTTATTCTGCAATCGGCTATGTAACGAGTTAAACGATCCTTTTGGCCTTCAGCCAAGGATCTATATAAGAAGAACTGTAAATAGGACGAGATGCAAAATGGTTGATAGAATTGTATAGAACAAAGAGTAGAACCAGGAAGGCAGTAACAGGCCTGTCTTTTGTTATCGCCCAAATCTAAGCTGGATATGTAATCACGCATGTACTTGCTTTGATGATTTAATAAGAAGAGCTTCGCCTTACGCTTCATGAATTTTATTCTTTATGTTTAACAGTTGATGAATTGATTTAGTACTGAGTAGCGTTTCCATTTGAAAGGGAAACGCGCTAGTTGGCTAGGGCCCAGCTAACCCAGCACATTTTCCCTCTTTTCTGATCTTGTAGTTTATGTTTTTGAACTACCAAGTGTGATTTACTTTACAGCATTTAAATTCATGTCTGAGTGAAAGCAGATCTGCAGCTTGAAGTAGTTAAATTTCCTTTTCTGCATCTAATTTTGAGTTGGTTTTTCCCGCCTAGTTCAAGCAGGAGAAATTACCTGCACCAGTGCACGTTGGTGTGCTATTCACTTTCTGCACGATTGGTTTGGTTCTTCCCGTCTGGTTCGAGCAGGAGAAATTACCTACACCAGTGCACATTGGTGTGCTATTCACTTTCTGTAGGTTTGGATTGGTTTCCGCCTGGTCCGAGCAGGAGAACTGTTCCTGCACCAGTGCTAGATAGTGTGATGCAATAAGCCTCTTTAGTTTACTTCTAACAGCTTTCTTGCTTTTGTTAACATTTCACAACAGGATAAATTGAAAAAGATTGTTTCTTCATTTCTGCAGATATTCATCTTTTTGATATGCAATCTGGTTTCATAACACTTGCAATAATTAAGAGTTGATTTCAAGAATTAGAAAGTTAAAGTGTAAGAAGCTCTGATTGGGTACAAGAACTAGTTTCTTGGTACTAGATCTGAGTGCTTTGGACCTTGGAAAGTTCAAATCCCTTGCACAAAGAAAAGCACTTTTAGTACAAGACATTACTTCACACCTTATGCATAAATTGTTGTTCCTGCACTAGTGCAAGCAAACTGCACTAGTGTAAGATCGATTCCTATGAGAAGGACATCTTTACATAAGCAGGTTTGAAGGGGCCCATCTGTTGAAGACTACTAAGGTGTCTTTGCCAAAAGAAAACCATTCTTAGTAGTTAATCAATAGTCAGCTGGAGTAATTGCTTCCTTTTATTTCTGAATCTCTTTCGCAAGCACCTTTCTTATTGTTCCAACCTTGGATTATTTTGATGGTTCGAGTTGCCTTTTTCCTCTATAGTTTTATTCTACAATTTTCCTTTAAAGAAAGTAGGAGTTGATATTAGAAATATTCATACCATCTCTAGCATTACCTGTGCTTCATCTCTAAGTTTACGAATCCCCCGGGTTGACAATTTAAGTGTTGAGGAATTTACTTACGTGTAATTCCCGCACCCAACATTTTGGCGCCGTTTCCAGGGAGATGATTTGATTTGGTAGGAATTTTATGATTGTACAATAGAGGTAATTTTTTCTCTTTCAGCATTGTTCGGGAAAGATTTTTCTTTTGAAGGAATTTTATTGGTGTTAATTGATTTATGACAGCATCTTTTTATTAGAAATTACTTGTTGTTTTTCTTTCTTTGAAATGAATGCCTAGGAAAGGTAAGGGTTCAAAGCCCACTAAGGGCCAAAATAATTTTGAAAACAATTCTCATATTAGGTCTCCTTCTATGGGTAGGAAGCCCAATCAAACCCATCACGCAGGAACAATCCACCTGGATTCTGGTGACAACAACTCAGGTGTGGTTCAGCCTGTCGATAGTAAGAAAGAGACAATGGCAGATCATGAAATTTATGTGGAAGGGTCTGGTGAAAACCAAGATCAGGTAAGCGAAGAACAATCCGCCTTTGTGTTTCCAATTGTGGATCCTGATATTGTGGTGCAAATGAAGAATATTCCACCATCCGCTTTCCCCCATTTCCATGGTAAATTTCATGAAGACCCTGACTCTTTTCTATTCGAGTTTGATATTTTGTGTAGAAGTTATGATTATTCCACTGAAGCTCAGAAGTTAAGATTATCTCCTGCTACCCTCAAGGACTCAGCCTTGCGCTGGTTCTTGGGGCTAAGAGGAAACTCTATAACCTCTTGGGAATAGATGAAGAGAGTGTTTTTGTCTAAATATCACAAATATTGCAAAACTTGGGACATGCAGGATGAAATTTTTACGGTCATACAAGATGATGATGAAACTCTTGAAGATTACTTAGAAAGATTTATGTATATTCTACAAAGGGCGAAACTTAAGCTTGATTCCAGCACTATTAGAACCTTGTTCTTAAGAGGACTTACTGATAATGCTAGAAATAATCTAAACCTACTGGGACAAGGTGACATCTCTCAGCAAACTTTTGATCAAATTTGTGAATTATGCAGGAATTTTTCAAGAAATCAATATAGATCTGGTAGAGGAACTCGAAATAGAAATAGAAAAATTGAATCTACCGATGCTATGATTATTGGACTAGAAAATAAAATCGAAAACATGAAAATTGATATAATGAATGTTGTTTCTAAACAGTTGGACTCTTTAAAATTTCAGCAAAAACTTATAAAAGAACAAGAGTCACTATGTATTTTTTGTCCTAAATGTAGAGATAAGCATCCGCCTAAAGAGTGTCCTCTTAATTTAAAAGAAACTAATAAGTGTGCTATTTGTGCAAAAGACCATATCACCGAAAAATGTCCCTCCATACCAGGACTTAAAGTTGTATCACAGGAGGACAGCCTGAAGCTGAATACTTGAATGCTATGGGAGCAAGAAGGAATTGGCCTCAGGTAGGTGCAGGTATGGCTCCTAAATTTTCTCCACACTATTTTGGTTATAATTCACATGCATATTCTTATCCTAACACTAATCAGCAGTGGTAGTATGGAAATCAATATTAGCATGGACAACCTTCTCAACCATGGTAGCCGGGTTGGAGAGGGTCAACTCATTCCCCATATTCCTACCAGCCACCTATGCAGTCATATCCTCATACACAAAATTCAATGCCACAACTTCCGAGTCATTCTAATCCACCATTGCCTTTACCTCCACCCTTTTGTTGTGGCCACCAAAAACCCCCCTCCTTATTTAGTGTTAGCAATAACATTAGGGACCCTTAGTAAAAAATTTAAAAAAAAATCTTTTTGTATTGTACTCCTTAAAAAATATATCGCATCGCAAGAAGAGAGTAAATCATTTCTTTGTGAACACAATAAATAATGCGAAAAAAGAGACGCGAAATCCATCGCATCGCGTACATCAAGAAGCGCCCATAAATGAAGATCTTGATAATTCTCCGATGGCCGATATGCGACATCGCATATCGCAACATCGCATAAGCAGCACACAATAGTTTAATATGAAATGCGATTTTGCGATAAATGCGATCTTGCGATAATTGCAACGCTGCGATGACACGAGCTGCGATCTGCGAGATCGCGATCTTGATGAAAATGCGATAATGAAATACAAGTTGCGGGAACCGCCCAGTGCATATTTTCCTCGACCCGACATTCAAGAAAACTGTCCATAAACCAAAAAATTGGGCGCGCGCCTTAAACGAAATTAATGAACATACACCAAAGTGTTAATGAAGGACCGTTTTATGTTTTTCGAAGAGTCAGTTCACAATGGGTGACATTATTTTATGCATCCGTAGAGCTTAGAGCTTTCACATCAATATTTATTGTTGTAACTCTTTTCTCCTTTGTGTGAACTGCAGAAATGAAAAACAGGAAACATCTAAGGAAAAAGGGGAAGCATCAATACTCGGAGACAGAGAAAAGATCCCCTCATAAACGAATACCGCATGCAGCGGAACCACAGGTTCCAGAGCATTACTGAATAGATGCTGATATCAATAGGCGATCCAACACTCAGGGTAAAAAAAGCTCACAAAGAACAGCATGTTTACAAAATTCTGAAAAAAAAAAAAAAAAAAAAAAAAAAAACAAAAAAACAAAAAAAAAAACAAAAAAAAAAAAAAAAAACAAAAAAAAAACTTACGCCCGGAAAAGGAAAAGGCGCTACAGACAAAAAACACACCACAAGTCCGGAAGCCAAGATAGCAAAAGCAAAAGCAATTTGAGGGAAATTTGGGATGTTACCAAGTATATACGCAGTGAAATCACCTGGAAAGAGGATGATCCCCAAAAATATCTTCTAATTTACTAAAAAATAGTGCCAGCACTTGCCATTCCTATTTGCTTGACTCAGACAAAAGCAGAAAACAACCAGCCGACTCTTCTCAGGCAAATGTTGAATGCTCGCAACATCAAGGAGTAAATGCAGAGATAGTTAGGAATTAGATTCGATTTTTAGAAATAAGTTTGCTTAGAAAGAGGGCGGTCATTTAAAAAACCGTATCCTAAATTTGTGTAATTAGGTTATCTTAGTTAACAGTATTTAAACCCTTCTCATGCATTTAGAGAAGGGTCCAGAAATTTGTCAAACACTCATCCTCAGAACATGCACTTTTGCACCCTCAGAGGAGGTTTTGATGAATGGAAGGATCGATATTTATTGATGTTTGCATTTGATATCTGCTACTGATGTTGCACTTCTGTACTCTTAGTAGATATTAGAACAAGGAAAGATAAATCATTGTTGCTTGAAGCTTATGAGTAAGACCAGTCATAAATGGTACTTTTATCTCTTGACCATTTCTGCTTATATTCTTAAAGCAATATACAATTTTTAGTTGTTTATATGTTATTACATGAATGTTTGTGTTACCATTTGGCACTTTTGTACGGTGGAGCCATTTATTTATGTTTAATGTGTGAATAACGTATTATGTGATATGTTGTTCACAACCGTTTTGCCTAACTTTTTATGCAAAGTGGTTCATCTTAATTGATTTCCATTCTTATAATCGCTGAATGATCTTTGTTACCAGTTATTATTTGAAATCTCTTTAGATCGCATAATAGAAGAATTACATCTCGGGTTAGCATAGATTAGATGTGATGTTTTCATTAGATTACAATAACATAGAGTTAGATTAAAGTAGTTTAGATAGGAAATTTTAGATCAGCAACATCCGATTCTGCACATACACACACCCTTAGATTGGGAAACTGGTCCCATTATCCCCAGTTGGACCCGCTATACCAAACGGATAAGGAGCTGCCAACCAAGGTCCGAACCGGGGGGTTATCCCCCTTGTTGTCGACCCGATTTTCGGGGCTTCAACAGAGCCCATGAAGGAAGGAAAAAATACTATGTGAGGAGAAGTATGCACAATTTATAAATTTTTCATTATATTCCTCTAATTCATTATTAATTTATGAGTTCAAGAAGATGATATGTTTGGTGGTAGCAGAGTTATTCAAAGGAGAGAGGGTAGAAGGCAAATTCATCTCATTCTTTTGAGGATTTTTCAGAGAAATCTTGGTGACTTAATTAGATTATATTCCCTATAAGGATTTCCTATAGTTGTTTCATATCATTTTCCCTCTTTAAATGTTTATGCATTATTCATTCACATCATAATAATTCCAAATAGAGTTCTGGAAAATGGTTTTCATAGAGACTTTCCACATGGCTATAATCACAAATTTTAATTAAAAAAAAAAGTCATTTTTAGCCACTCATTTGTGTGCATACTTCTATGAATTTATTTATTTTTCATGAACATTTTGTTATTGAAGTTTATTTATTTTTCTAATAACGTTTACAACAAATATTCATAAATGTTTGCATAGCCTTATTTCTTGTTGAACAATGTTATATTGTTGTTCATTAATTGTTTTGCTTCAATTTCAGATTGTTCATAATGTGTAAATGTTGTTACATATTTTACATTTGTATATGCTTTTACTATGTTACTACAAAACTTGTATAAATTTTATTTCTATGTTTTTTCTTTAATTCTACACATATTAATTAATTAATTTTCTTTCATTTAAATAAAATTTTAAATACAAAAAAACATTCACTAACTCAGGCATAAAACATTTGGGTCTAGTCCCACTATCTCACTTGCTTGGTAAGATTCGATGATTTGATGGAGAAGCCTAAAAAATTCCATCGTCAACACTTTTTGTCAACTCCATTAGGGATGGAACCCATAGTATCTAGCCTTTCCTAGTGAGATTTGAGGGTTTGATGGAGAAGCCTAAAAAATTTCATTGTCAACACTTTTTGGCAACCATAGTGGGGATTAATAGGTTTATGTTTCTTCTCCAGTTTTCATTTAATGCTGATTTTTTTCTTCTTTAAGCAACAATGCAATTTCTATCTCCCCTAATCATGTATAAACCTAGTTTGAATTTTATTGCCATTGTACCTATTCTTGGTTGTCCCATTTTTTAGGGTAACTCATGAGTGTCTTCTTCTGATAACATTGAAGGCTTCATTATGTTTTTTAAATATTTTTGGGTTTACAATATATTTACTTCTTCTGATTTATTTCCCTATTCCTTCCATGGAAAAATGATAGATTGTTACATGTGTATAGTGCCTAATCCAAGCTTGGTAGGAGAAACAATTTTTATAAAATTCATTAATGATTTTCCTACCTATCATCACTTTGAGTTTTTTCCATATTGTCTTCTTGCTCCTCTTTGATGTTACTTTTCAATTTCCCTCATTAGAAAATTACTTGTAAACAGTTCTTAAAATCTAAGTTTGAATATTAGACAAATACCTATCTCTTCTTGACCAGTTGTTTGGTCAATTTAGTGTGTCCTAAATTGCTACATTAATTATCAATCCAGGATTCGTACGATGATGAAGTGTAGCGCACTATATTTGCAAGATAACCTATTTCTTACTTTTGTCGTTTTTTATTTTTATTTTGTTTTGGGGGTTTTTATATTTGTTTGTCTCCTAATGTGAATGGGAATTATATCTTTGAGTCTTAAGAAAACTCTAGAAGGCAAGTATGGATATAGATTTTAAGGCATTTCTATCCTCTGTAGTGATTTCCGGATCTTAACGCTCCAGAGGGTCTTTAGAACATACTAATGATGAAATTAATACCTGAACAAAAATGAAAATGTGATGCTACTTAAATCAAACAAGAAATGAACTATTGATCATGAAACCATTATCCCTGCTACTGTCTAAATAGAAAAATGAATTAAGTTACTGCACTCAAACAAATAAAAAATTACAATCTAATAAAAGTAAAATCAAATCACATCATTCATAGTCTGATTCCTCGGCAGGTAGTCTAAGCTATGGCTTTCGGAGATAATCATCAATAACATGAGCAATCTGATATCTAATTGCAGAAAAGTAAAACTAAAATCAAATCACATAAATTCATAGTTCGATTCCTCGCCAGGTAGTCTAAGCTATGGCTTTCGGAGATAATCATCAATAACATGAGCAATCTGATATCTAAACTAACTACTAAAGCAAGTAAATAAAACTAAAATCAAAGCATCACTGGAATTTAAAGAAACTAAAGAAAGTAAAGTCAATAGAGAAGCTAATTCCATGTCACTAGCTATTGCAAAAAAAACTGTATGAAAACACCCGTGCCTACACTAACCTAAAACACACACACACTGATCAACGTTATCAACAATATGCAGAACTGAAAAACCATACACAGAAATGAGATGTTAATACCATAACAATTGAAATATACACAGGTGGATAACTATGGAATATGTGCAATGGAAGTAAGAAAAAGATGCATAAAACTTTACAACAAATAGGAAAATGAAACCTCAGTTTGCAGGCGCCCTCTGCACAGCATCGGTCAACAGGCTATCAATCAAGAATTATGCTCACGAAATCATGTAGAAACAGAGTCTTCTTTTATATTTCAAAACAATGTTATCACAGTGGGACTAGTGTCTCGGCACATCAAACTTTTAACAGCAAAATTATATTAATCAAAGACTAAGAACTATGCGTATAGAAACACACTATTTATAACAAAAGCTTTATAACTGTTTTCCTATGAAACTACCTTGA
This sequence comes from Pinus taeda, assembly GCA_000404065.3. Lineage (NCBI taxonomy): Eukaryota > Viridiplantae > Streptophyta > Pinopsida > Pinales > Pinaceae > Pinus > Pinus taeda. The sequence continues at coordinate 225,546 of APFE031531126.1, forward strand.
CATAGGACATGTAAAAGACAGTGTCCATGGATTTAGCATCATGGTTACCAAGATTATGCAATCTATTGAAAATGGCTATTGGATTCACATCATGGGGTAGCTTACAGGTGTCAACGTGCCTCCAGGGATCTAGAAATGACCACAAATCCTTCACGTGGTTGAAAACAGAGTCCAACTACCATCAGACTCCTTCGTTAGACCATTCGTTGACCATCGTTGACCACAACTTTATTTGATGAATCCGGATAGACCAATAGGACCTGATCCATGTCTAGGTCATTTCTAACTTGCCCACGTGTCTGGTTTTGCCGAATGACACCCGCAACTTGGAGTTTAACAAAAACGGATGCGGAAAGTTGAACCAGTTGTGGAAAGTGGCTGCATTCCGCAGCCCATAAGAAAAATCTAATTCAAACAACAAACACAAATACATAGTTAAAAAACCACTTTAAATGCTCTTTTATGATTAATATGCAATAATGTTGATAGCTTAGGAGGTCCAGGTGAGTGGAAAAAGTCTAGGAAAGTGTGTAGGAGAGATGCAAGTTCAGGGCTCAACATACCCCCACTGTGAAGGTGTTGCAGTCCCCATGCAACCAAAACTTTGACCATCTTTCCTTTAGTTCATGTGCTCTGAGACCTCTGCCAGCACATCCAACCCTCTTATCCTCTTTCTTGGTACTGCTAATATCCCATGCTTCCTCATCAAGCATCTGAATTTGAGGTTGATAAGTTCTCTACTCAACCTCCTGCAATTTTTCTTCAATTTCCTGTTCTTTTTATGTCATAGCCCAAGATGTAACATGGTGTTGTCGTGTTTGATCTTGTCCAATATGCTCTGTTCTCTCAATGTTTCATTTTCATTTTTAATGTGTTTATTTAAGACCTCCAGTTCAAAAACTTCTTGTTTCAATGATTGGATTAGAACTTCTTGTGCTATGTGAGGCTGGGTAGATGAAGTGCTTGGACCTGTTGCTGTCTTCTCCAAGGATTCTATATAATCATACATCTCTTGCTGATTCGAGTCTATCTCAGGTGTAGTCTTTCTTGGGCTGACCCTGAAATCCTGTTGAGAAGGATTGATCTCAAAATTTTGCCGAGAGGGACTCATGTCAAAATTTGGCTAAGTAGGAGCATGGTGTGGGCTACAGCCAGGAGGAATTGCTAGAGGCTTTTCCAGTGTTTCCCCTCCTAAATCAATGAAATGGGGCCCTTTTGTTTGTACTGTCCTCAATTTCCATTTAAGCCTAGAGCTCCTCCTTAAATTTTGTGAGCTAGTGTCTTCTTTCTCCACACTCTGTTTTCCTTTCCCTTTCTTCTTTGCTACAACTGATTGTTCCTGGAGATAAACTAGTCTTTCAGACAATATTTGGTGATCCTCTTCTGAGGAAAGTTCTGGGGTTTGATGGACAGCCTCAATGTTTCTTTTTCCCTTCAATTTTCTTTGCTCCTTATCCTCAGTTCTTTCCTCCTACTTTCAGGCAGCTTATCTTCTTGATTAATTTCTTTGGCTGTGTTGGTAGGAGTGTCTTGAATTCTTACACTAGTTTTCTTCCTCCTACTCTTTCTTGCTAAACTACTCTTTGGTGTTTCAGGGGGATCTTGAAAGAAATTTCTAACCAAAAACTGTTCCCAGGTGTCCTTCTTCTCTTTCAACTGTTTTTCTATTAAAAGTTTCACAAGCCCGTGATGGTACAGGTGGGGTTCTATGTCCTCCAAATTCTTTTGGACAGTTGTAGACATCTTTTTCAGGTTGTTTAATAAAAAGTAAGGCGGATTGAGGGTTTGGTTTCCTAAGAAATTCATCAGCAACCGAGTGAGGTACATATACATTGACCCAAAACGTCCTTCACAGGTAATGAAATTTTGAATAATCAACAATAGACTGGCCCACTTCTCTTCTAAAGCATAAAAAAAGATTCCTCATTTGAAAATAGTTATATCCATACCTGGATTGCATAGGATAACCCTCCAAGCCTTCTCGTCAAAGCTTTTGTTTTTGAACCAGCATTCTCCCTCCTGCGGGAGTTCTGTAGCGGCTGCTATAGATGCCTCGGTGACTGTAAACTTGAGGTCTCCAAATTCCACCTCCAGGCCGTTAAAAGACCTCACAAAAGTCTTTGTAATTTCCTTATTGTAGCCCTTGAATTTTTGAATGAACCGTAGCCATCGTGCCTTCTTCAGTATGTTTTTCAATTTCGGGTACCCCTCCATAAACTTAGGCCCTTCCGGTTCTGCTCTCAACAACAAACCCATTCTTTCCTTCTGTCTAAAAATACGTTTGCGTGAGTAAGGCATTTAGCGGAGGTGAGACGGCTGGGTTAGCGGGAGTGAACATGGTTTATGGAGAAAAACCAATGACTGTAAATGGAAAACAGAGAACAGGTAGTGGGAGTGAATTCACGGAATGGAGCGGAGGCTTATGTGAACGAGGTGGAAATGCAACCGTGACTTCAATAGAATAGTAGGGGAGTAAAGTGAACCCGACAAAGTTTAAAACTGGATGGCTATGGAGTAGACGTAAACATGCTCATGAAATGGTTGCAGAATTTGTGTGGCAGAGAAGAGTCATGATCAAATCGACCACGTCCCCATGATTACAGGTGGAGTGTCAAAGTACAGCCAAACACGAGTTAAATCCGAAGGCTGATCATGAGGTCGTTTGAAAAATAAATGCACGATTCATGGAGAAATCATTGGTCGTGGAACGGTTGTGGAGGCTATCAATGCCAACCATTGCATATAGTGGAGCTATGGTTTCATAACTATGTAAAAATTATGCTTTGAATGCTATTTGAAATAAATTTCTACTCATACCTTGGAATTTTTGCCACTTTTTGTCCATTAACCTTTGATCAGCTGCTCCTTGTCGATGCTTTTAGGTGCCTCATGTCTTCATAATATGTCCTCGATCATACCTGCATTTGATTTTTATTATTTTTGACTATCTTCTGACTGCGAATGTTGAATGATAGGGTACTAGCTGCGGAAACAACAACTAGCTGTGGAATCAGTTTTTAGTTGTGGAAACAGGATTCAGCTGCGGAAACTGATACAATGATCACATGACTGAGTGAATGAAAAATCGTCATGAAAATACTTTTATTGGCGGAATGAAATGAGATGAAATGGTTGGAGTGGAATGAAATGAAGTGAAGTGGAGTAAAATGAAGGGAAGTGACATGAAATTGTGGAATGAGAGAGAGAGATTTTTTTTTTTTTTTAGAAAATATAGGACGTCAGAAGATTCTGATTTTCACCCTGTATTTTCTGTATAAGACTGCCAATATGTGATTGGTTTTCAGGCTTATACAATTATTATTATTATTATTATTATTATTATTATTTGTAGAAATAGAAAAAGATCAAGGACTAGGCTGGTGGAGAAGAAGGATTCTTCTTCACCAACCTTATTGCAGAATTAGCCTGAAAGATTTTGACAAATTCCTTCTTTGGGAGTGGCTTATGATAGATCTTTAATTGGTGACCATTCACAATAAGAGGAGTTTGAAATTCATCAATGGTTTTGATTCTTACCACTCCATTGCTAAAGACTTTGTCAACCTCATATGGCCCAAGCCAATGAGTCTGCAATTTTCCTTTGAAGTCTTTAAACTTGGAATCAAATAGCAATGCCCAGTCTCCTTCTTGAAACTTTTTCTCTTTGATGTATTTTTCATGCCACTTAGCTCTTTGATATTGAACTAGATTAGTTCTTAGGATTTCTTCTTGTTTGATCTCATCTAGTTCATTCAACTGCTCCATTCTATGCTTTTGGGCTTCTGATAGATCCATTCCCAATTGAACTGCCATCTTGAAAGTTTTAACTTGGAACTTAATGGGGAGTAGGACTTCTTTCCCATAAACAAGTTCATAGGGAGAATGTCCTGTTGTATTCCTCCATGTTGTTTTGTAGGCCCATAAGGCTTCAAGAAGCCTTTCTGCCCAATCTCTTCTCTGTAGATGAATAGTCTTGGTAATGATACCTTCAAGAACTTTGTTTGTGGACTCCACTTGACCATTTTCTTGCAGATGGTAAGGAGTAGATTTTCTATGCTTGAATTTTTATTCTTCCATCAACTTCTCCACCATGTTGGATGTGAATTGGCTTCCCTGATCTGTCACAATTTCTCTTGGAACACCAAAGTGACTAAAAATATCCTCATAAAGAAAACTAATAACTGAATGCTCAGTAGAAGAAAATAATGCTTTGGCTTCTACCCATTTAGTGACATAATTAGTACATACCAATATATACTTTTTTTGTTTAGATGGTGGGTTAATAGGCCCAATGAAGTCTAAAGCCCATTTTTCAAAGGGTTCTATGAGTACCTGTGGCTGTAATGGCATTTTATTTGAAAGGGTAGGTTTCCCTACTCTTTGGCAGCTGTCACACCTTTTGACATATTGTTTTGCATGTTTGAAAAGGGATGGCCAATAATATCCCAAAGAGAGGATTTTATAGGCTATCTTTTTGTCAGCAAAGTGTCTGCCACATGGTTCATCATGACATGCTTTAAGGATATCAGGCATTTCATCTTCCCTAACACATCTTCTGATCATAAGATCTGGCCCTGTTTTAAACAATTCGTTAGAAATCCATGAATATTTTGAACTCTCTTGAATAATCTTTCTTCTTTCACCAGGAAATAAATGTGGAGGTGGTTTCCCTGTAACCAAATAGTTAGCTATATCTGCATACCAAGGGGTCTTAGTAGTTATTGCAAATAAATATTCATCAGGAAACTTGTCCTCTACAAGAGAATCTTCTTTAGTATTCTGAATCCTAGACAAGAAATCAGCTACTTTATTTTGTTTCCCTGGTATATCCAACATAGTAATATTGAATTCCTATAAAAGTAGGAGCCATCTTGTAACTCTACCATTAGTAATAGGTTTGTTCATTAAATATCTAATTGCAAAATGATCAATATGAATAAAATTTTCATAGCATGTTATATAATGTCTAAACTTATTGATTGCATGAACAACAACTAAGAACTCTTTTTCATTCATAGTATAGTTCAACTCAGTGGGAGTTAAATTTTTACTAGTATAGTAAATGGCATAAGGAACTAGATCTTTTTGTCCCAACACAAACCATAGAGCTGTATCTGAAGCATCTGTAGAAATATGGAAAGGAAGTTTCCAATTTGGTCCTCTCAAGATGGGTGCTTCAGATATTCTTGTTTTCAAAGTTTCAAATGTTGGTTGGCAATCAGGACACCAATTGAATTCACAGTCTTTTGTAAGCAGTTTGAAGAGTGGAGATGCTATTTTAATAAAGTTTTCTATAAATCTTCTATAGTATCCAGTAAATCCCAGAAAACTTCTAACATCTTTTTGACAGTTTGGAATAGGCAACTTGGAGATGACTTCAACTTTTGATCTATCAACTTTAATCCCATCCCCTGAAATATGATGTCCTAGAACAATACCTTCAGTAAACATCATAAAGCATTTTTCATGACTTAATGAAAGGTTTTTTTCTTTACATCTTATAAGGAATTTTTCCAAATTTTCTAATGCCTCTTCAAACGAATCACCATAAACTGTAAAATCAT
>APFE031531126.1:240422-255651 GCA_000404065.3 Pinus taeda
AATGATGCCTTCAAGAACTTTGTTTGTAGACTCCACTTGACCATTTTCTTGCGGATGGTAAGGAGTAGATTTTCTGTGCTTGATTTTGTATTCTTCCATCAGCTTCTCCACCAGGTTGGATGTGAATTGACTTCCCTGATCTGTCACAATTTCTCTTAGAACACCAAAGTGAGTAAAAATATCCTCATAAAGAAAACTAACAACTAATTCTCAGTGGCAGAAAATAATGCTTTGGCTTCTACCCATTTAGTGACATAACTAGTACATACCAATATATACTTCTTTTGTTTAGATGGTGAGTTAATAGGTCCAATGAACTCTAAAGCCCATTTTTCAAAGGGTTCGATGAGTACCTGTGGCTGCAATGGCATTTCATTTGAGAGGGTAGGTTTCCCCTCTTTGGTAGTTGTCACACCTTTTGACATATTGTTTTGCATCTTTGAAGAGGGACGACCAATAATATCCTAAAGAGAGGATTTTATAGGCTGTCCTTTTATCAGCAAAGTGTCTGCCGCATGGTTCATCATGACATGCTTTGAGGATGTTAGACATTTCATCTTCCCTAACACATCTTTTGATCACAAGATCTAGCCCTATTTTAAACAATTCATTAGAAATCCATGAATATTTTGAACTCTCCTGAATAATCTTTCTTCTTTCACTGGGAAATAGATGTGGAGGTAGTTTCCATGTAACCAAATAGTTAGCAATATTTGCATACCAAGGGGTCTTAGTATTTACTGCAAATAAATATTCATCAGGAAACTTGTCCTCTACAGGAGAATCTTCTTTAGTATTCTAAATCCTAGACAAGAAAATCAGCTACGTGTTTGTTTCCCTGGTCATCCAACACAAGTAATATTGCAATTCCTGTAAAAGTAAGAGCCATCTTGTAACTCTGCCATTAGTAATAGGTTTGTTCATTAAATATCTAATTGCAGAATGATCAGTATGAATAAAAGTTTCATAGCCTGTTATATAATGTCTAAACTTATTGATTGCATGAACAACATCTAAGAGCTCTTTTTCAGTCACAGTATAGTTCAACTTAGTGGGACTTAACTTTTTACTGGTATAGTAAATGGCATAAGGAACCAAATCTTTTTGTCCCAACATAGCGCCTAGAGTTGTATCTGAAGCATTTGTAGAGATATGGAAAGGAAGTTTCCAATTTGGTCCTCTTAAGATAGGCGCTTCAAATATTCTTGTTTTCAAAGTTTCAAATGCTAATTGGCAATCGGGACCCCATTTGAATTCACAGTCTTTTGTAAGTAGTTTGAAGAGTGGAGATGCTATTTTAGTGAAATTCTCTATAAATCTTTTATAATATCCAGTAAATCCCAGAAAACTTCTAACATATTTTTGACAATTTGGAATAGGTAACTTGGAGATGACTTCAACTTTTGATTTATCAACTTTAATCCCATCCCATGAAATATGATGTCCCAAAACAATACCTTCAGTAAACACCATAAAGCGTTTTTCATGGCTTAATGAAAGGTTTGTTTCTTTACATCTTATAAGGACTTTTTCCAAATTTTCTAATGCCTCCTCAAACGAATCACCGTAAACTATAAAATCATCCATATATACTTCTACACAATCATGTATTAGATCATAAAAGATTCCTAGTACTGCTCTTTGGAATGTTGCAGGTGCGTTACATAATCCAAAAGGAAGCACTCAATAAGCAAAAGTTCCCCATGGACAGGTGAATGTGGTCTTATCCTGATCTTCAGGCGCTACCTGAATTTGATTATGATCACTAAAAACATCCAGAAATGAAAAGTACTTTTTGCCTACTAATCTATCTAATACCTGATCGATAAAGGGAAAAGGAAAGTGATCCTTCAAAGTTGCTTTATTAAATTCCCTGTAATCAATGCATACGCTCCATTTACCATTATTTTTAGGTACTATAACCAAAGGAGAAACCCATCGGCTATCTGAAATTGGATAAATGAAGTTTACATTGAGTAGTTTTTGGAGCTCTTCTTTCAGTATCTCCCTAATATTTGGATTCATTCTTCTTTGAGGTTGTCTGGTTGGTCTACTGTTTTCCTCAATATAGATATGATGGATGCAAGTCTTAGGATCAATACCTTTGATAGCACTATACTCCCATGCAAATGCAGTAGAATGTTTTTGCAAGATTTTGGTTAGTTCTTCATGTTGTGATTTTTCCAATTTTTTGTTGATATTCAATGTTTTACTTGGAAATATCTCAATGGTAGAAATACCGAACTCTGCCATAGAGTAAAGAGACATTTTTCTTGATGATAAATACTCAATGTCAGAATCTAACTAAAATTGTGTGTGGTCATATTCTGAAGATGTTTCAAAATTTTCTAATGTGTTCAGAATTTGACTATCTTCAATGATTTCAAAAATGGTAAAGACAGGTTGTATAGTGACCTCATCATCGACCCATTCATTGTCTCCTACTTCTGTAATTGCTTTTATTGGGGGATACAAATTGAATTTCTTTGTCGAACTACCATCAGAAATATACATGTCCCCAGATCTACAACTAATGAAAGCATCAGTTGTGGCTAGCCAAGGTCTTCCTAAGATGAGAGGGTGCCCTCCTAAATTACTCTTGGGAGTCAAAATCATAAAGTCTACTGGATATTCCCAAGAATCCGAGACTGAAATATCTTCTAATACATCATTTGGTTTGATTATTCTCTATATGCAAGTTGCAGTAAGGTGGGTGTACAGAGAAGATTAGGAAGTTTAAGCTGTTCCATAGTCTGTCTACTCATAATGTTGATAGTAGCCCCTAATTCAATCAAAGTATTTGGAATTTCTACCCCATTTATATGTGTCTTGACAATTGGACTACCTGGATTTACATACTTCTGCATGGTAGTTTTTCCCATCATGATATCTGCAATTTTTCCTACCAGGTGGATTCTTCTTGTATCTCTTGGTTTCCTTCCTGGTCTTTTAAGACTCAACTCCTTTATTGTTTTTGCTAGAATAGGAACCTCTCTAATGGCTTGTAGCAAGGGAATCTTGATACAGACATTATTTAATTCATCTAGAAAATCATAGTTAGGAAACAAGATTTGTTTTCCACCCCTTTGTCGATTTGTAATCTTTTAGGGAAAGGAGGTGTGGTTGAAGATGCAGGTTGCTCAACTATAGGAGTTGTAGGGGTTGAATATTTTTCTTATTCTTTCTGAATGTTTGGGTTTTGAAGAAATTCTTCCTCAGAACCTTTATTGACTTTAAGAGAATCCTTCTCAGAAGTACCTTGCTTTTGAACACCTATAGAAGGTTTTTCTAAAACTCTACTAGAACTGAGTTGTACATCATTAAGAGGAACAATCATATAGGTAGGAAATTGTTTTCCTTCTACCATGTAAGCATTCTGAGGATTTTTATTGTTAGGATTTGGCAATGGTTGAGCTGATAGTTGATTTGTCTTTTGTTGAAATGGAAGCATGAGCTGAGGATTTGGATTTTGTTGAGAAGGTTGTTGTTGTGGAAATGGCAATGAAAGTTGTGGATTTTGATTTGGAAGTTGTGGAGTCTGTTGATATTGAAAAGATGGAGGATATTGATAAAATTGAGAAAATCTCCCATAAGGATTTTGCATCCCTTGTGCCCATGGTTGATATGGATTTTGAGGTTGGGGCCAAGGCTGTTGCCAGGAATTCCAATTTGGTGGGAGTTGAAAGTTCATAGGGTTGTTAAATCCTTGATTTTGTTGCCACTGCCAAGGTCTTCTTGAAACAAAATAGAGAGATTCTACTGAATTTGGATCTTCTTGAAAGATAGCTTTGAGCCTAGGAATTGAAGGACAATCCTTGGTCTCATGATTTTCTGAGAAAATCATACATGTTTCTACAACTTTTGCATCCAAGGGGCATTCTCTTAGAGCATGTTTCTTCCTACATTTTGGAAAAACGATGGCTAGAGCATTAATTTCTGCTTTCTGCTTGTTTTGTATCTTAAGGGTGTCTAACTGTTCACTAAGGCTCCCTAGAATATCAATTTTGAACTCATCAAGCATATTTCCAATTTTTTCCCTACTTATTGATCCAGTTGCAGATTTGTATGCTCTAATAAGAGAAGGATCTCTAGGCCCTTTTCTTGTTTTAGATTTTCCCCTTGAGAGATGGACACATAGTTCTGCTATGTCATGAAGTGGAAGTTGAGAAATGTCTCCCTTCCCCATCATATTTAAAATATCTATCCATTCATCTCTAATGGATTTCAATAGAAGGATTTCAAGGTTTCCTCGTCTAATTTACTCATTTTTTCTCTCTTTAAGTTGTATTGAAATCTTTCAAGTAAATCCTCCAAGTTTTCATCTTCCTTTTGCATCATTTTGAATACCTCATCCTTGTGATTGGTGGGCATACAATAGTCTAGGTATCTATCCAAAAAATTTTGTTTCATATCATTCCAAGTCCTAATAGATTGAGTGACTAATCCCATGAACCATTTCAAAGCGTCTCCCTTCAATGTTGAAGGAAATAGTTTGAGTTTTTGAGAGTCTTCCATATAGTCATAGGTTCGACACACGACTTCAAACTCAAACAGAAATGTTTCAGGATCCTCAATTCGCAACCCATAAAAGTTGGGGAGGACAGATCGTGAGATGTTTTTCATTGTTGTGTGAGTTTCCTCATCAACTATAGGAAATCCAAACGAGTTATCTCCTTCCCTATTTCTTCCATTATTACCTCCACCTCCACCATTGTTGCCTCCATTATTTCCTCCTCCTCTACATCTACCCCCAAATCCATTTACTACTTCCTTCGTCATGATAGTTTCCTTAGAGTCTTCTGGTTCTTCTATCAAGGGTGGACGAGAGAGAGTTTCTTCCTTCTCTTCTTCAGGTGATTCTACTTCTTTGATTACAATATGCTCTCCTATAGAAGTGAAGAAAGGGTCTTCTCCTAGATGAGATTTGGTAGATAGTGTAGGAGAATCCTCTAATTCAGCTACTGCTCCTTGCATTCCAGGAATCTTAAGGCTAGGAGTAGATGGCGGTGAATCTTGTCTATGCCCTGAAGAAGCTGGAGTTGTGAAAATCGAACTCTTGGCCCTAGCTATAAACCTTCCCCTAGAATCTCTTGCTCTATGCATGTCATTTTTATTTTTATTTTTCTTGGATACCTAGTTACACTTCCCCGGTAATGGCGCCAAAATGTTTGGTCAATTTAGTGTGTCCTAAATTTCTACATTAATTATCAATCCGAGATTCGTAAGCTAACGAAGTGTGGCGCACTATATGTGCAAGATAACATATTTATTACTTTTGTCGTTTTTTATTTTTATTTTGTTTTGGGGGTTTTTATCTTTGTTTGTCTCCTAATGTGATTGGGAATTCTATCTTTGAGTCTTAAGAAAACTCTAGAAGGCAAGTATGGATATAGATTTTAAGGCAATTTTGTCCTCTATAGTGATTTCCAGATCTTAACGCTCCAGTGGGTCTTTAGAACATACTAATGATGAAATTAATACCTGAACAAAAATGAAAATGTGCTGCTACTTAAATCAAACAAGAAATGAACTATTGATCATGAAACCATTATCCCTGCTGCTGTCTAAATAGAAAAATGAATTAAGTTACTGCACTCAAACAAATAGAAAATTGCAATCTAATAAAATTAAAATCAAATCACATCATTCATAGTCTGATTCCTCACCAGGTATTCTAAGCTATGGCTTTCGGAGATAATCATCAATAACATGAGCAATCTGATATCTAATTGCAGAAAAGTAAAACTAAAATCAAATCACATCAATTCATAGTTTGATTCCTCGCCAGGTAGTCTAAGTTATGGCTTTCGGAGATAACCATCAATAACTTGAGCAACCTGATATCTAATTTCAAAAAAGTAAAACTAAAATCAAATCACATCAATTCATAGTTTGATTCCTCGCCATGTAGCCTAAGTTATGGCTTTCGGAGATAATCATCAATAACATGAGCAATATGATATCTAAACTAACTACTAAAGCAAGTAAATAAAACTGAAATCAAAGCATCACTGGAATTTAAAGAAACTAAAGAAAGTAAAGTCAGCAGAGAAGCTAATTCCATGTCAGTAGTTATTGCAAAAAAAACTATATGAAAACGCCCGAGCCTACTCTAACCTGAAACACACACACACTGATCAGTGTTATCAATAATATGTAGAACTGAAAAACCATACATAAAAATGAGATGGTAATACCATAACAATTGAAATATACACAGGTGGATAACTATGGAATATGTGCAATGGAAGTAAGAAAACGGTGCATAAAACTTTACAGCAGATAGGAAAACGAAACCTCAGTGTGTAGGGGCCTTCTGCACAGCCTCAGTCAATAGGCTATCAATCAAGAATTATGCTCACGCAATCATGTAGAAACATAGTCTTCTTATTTCAAAACAACGTTATCACAGTGGGACTAGTGTCTCGGCACAACAAACTTTTAACATCAAAATTATATTAATCAAAGACTAAGAACTATGCATATAGAAACACATTATTTATAACAAAAGTATTATAACTATTTCCCTGTGAAACTACGTTGACAGAGGACACGTAAAAGACAACGTCCATGGACTTAGCATCATGGTTTCCGAGATTATGTAATCTATTGAAAATGGTTGTTGAATTCACATTGTGGGGCAACCTACAGGTGTCAATGTGCCTCCAGGGATCTATAATTGACCATGAATCCTTCACGTGGTTGAAAATAGAGTCCAGCTGTCGTCGGACTCCTTCGTTAGACCATTCTTTGACCACCATTGACCACATATTTCTTTGATGAATCCGGCTAGACCAATAGGACCTGATCCATGTCCAGGTCATTTCTAACTTGCCCATGTGTCTGGTTTTTCCGGATGACACCTGCAACCTGGAGTTTAACAAAAATGGCTACGGAAAGTTGAACCAACTGCAGAAAGTGGCTGCATTCCGCAGCCCATAAGCAAAATCTAATTCAAACAACAAACACAAAGACATAGTTAAAAAACCACTTTAAATGCTCTTTTATGATTAATATGCAATGATGTTGATAGTTTAGGAGGTCCAGGTGAGTGGAAAAAGTCTAGGAAAGTGTGTAGGAGAGATGCAAGTTCAGGGCTCAACACCAGCCAAAAGGATAATCACATAGCTCATGATTCTTCATCTTTAGATGTTTGTATAGAATCCTTAGCTTATCAATCTTCCCACACTATCTATGATCATGAAGCTTTGTTGGACATCTTCCCTCTTAATGATACTCTTTTTGAGACACGTACTGAACATTGTCATGTTTTATTTCTTGAAGATAAATCTTGCTATGAGAGTTGTCTTATTTCACATCACACTATTCTCCATATTACTCATTCTAATGATAATTCCGAAGAAAGAGAAATTAGGGATTTAAGGAATGATGTAGCTTCATGTAATTTTGTTTTGATAACATGACAGAAGCCCCTTTTGTTATTCCATGCTACGCCAAAAATATTGTTTTTTCTAGTGATCATGAAGAAGAATGAGTCAAGGGCATATTTTTTGTTAAAGAATGTAATTATTAGGCCCTGACTCTATGCTTTAAATAATTTTGGATGATTAACCCTTTAATTATTATCATTATGATGGATAATTGGTCAATAAACGTGCGATTAGGGAAGAGGATTTTCTGACATTGATTTATAATGAGATCTTGGATGGAAAAACATGAATTTTTTATTCAAGAAGAGAGAATACAAGAATGAACCTTAGATATAAGAGAGGAAATCCTGTTGTAGAACACAAAAATAGATATATGTTTTAATTCTTATTTGAAAATGGCAGTAGTCATGAGTTCAATTTATTTCCCCTCCTCTCTAATACCAAACATACTTACTAGGATATTGATAAAGTCTCATTTAATTCTCACAACATAGATCTTATGGAAGTAGCTTATGACTACAAGAAGACTTCTTGTGATAACAACAAAGAGAGGATAAAACCTTCTCCTTTAAATAATTTCTACCCCAATCAGTCTGAATCTGAATTCATAAGGCATGTGAATGATAACACTGGATCTTATACAAACCATGCTCAATGGCATATTTTACAAGATGGTGATCATTTATTTTGGATCATGGACGATTGCTCTCATCCACTATATATATTTGTTTGTTTAAGTTTTTATCTTTATACCCTTGAAGTCTTAGAAACTTCATGGTAGCATAAGGATATATTCATTTATGCTAAGTTTCATCTTGATTGAACTTACATTTTATTTCTATTTGTACATACACTTTTCCTTTTGTTGCCTTACTTTCAGTCATTTATTTTTCTTTCTTTCTCACATGGTGTAGTTTAATTTTTAGTTTTCCTTTATGAATAAATCAACTTTCTTGTCTTTTATTTCTTTCCTATTTAGTATTTTTCTATTTCAAACATTTTTGCTACATGTGGCATGAATGATGTACAACAATATCAATACGAAAACAATGAAATACTTCTTTGATGTGATTATTTGAAGCTATTCTCTTTGTAAAATGTATATGCTAATATATTTCTCCTGTGATCAACAAAAATCATTAACAGGGAAGCAAGAGACCTCATTTTTGTGCATAGAGATGGAATTGCAATGATGCAAAATCAAACCTTTACCTTTTATTGCACTGAAACACTATAGGTTAATCTTCTTCATCCCACCTCTCGCATCCCATGCTTCCCTTCCCCACCTGATAACTTGTTTCCATCTCTCTTACAGCTGAAAGCTATCTTTTATAACTAGAAATTTTGATTTCTAGTCTCTCCCCTACAAACCACCCTATGAAGTCACTAAATGTTGACACATATACCTAAACATTCTCTAAACCATTGCATATCTCACTAACTCTCTCCTAAAAGGACAAAATCTAAATAAAAGTAAAATAATAAACACATAATTAATGATAGGTAGGGCCCTTACTCCATGAGTGATATAAGACAAAGTTTATGCTTCCAGTTGTACTTTTTGTTAAAAAATATGCATCCAAATTATTTTTCTAAAAGTATCAAATCCTTAAACTATATCATGCTTTTGTTAAAATATTTACATCCAATTTTTTTTTAAAGTATCAAATCCCTAAACTATCTCATGCTGATAAGCAAGGAGTCATGTTAATAATATATGATACTTTTTGGTGAAAAAGTCTCAAAACTATCACAAGAAAATACTCGCATATGGCTCATTACTATTTGAGGTCTTAGTTTGGTAAGTGATATGATGAAGTTGCTTTGATAAAGTCTTATTACATTTAATTAGGACCCATAAAAGGGTAAACAATTTTTTTTTTTATTTGGGTAACAACATACCCAAATATCTAAGGAAATAACTCAAGCCTATCTCGATCATTCCATTATAGAGGCAATGTCACATCTTGATGCATTAACCAACATTCCTTAAGTGGTCATAGTAAGCAAATGTATTACTAATATCACAACATCACAATGTTAATGCGTTTTCCCATTTACGCATTTTTGATGTATTATCATTGATGTTACTATATATTCATTAAACACAGGACCTACATTTCTAATGTGGTATAACCAACATATTATATTATGACGAAATCAAACCTTTCTCCACATATGGTATATAAGGTGAGATTTTAATACAAATTTATTAAATGGGATGCGGATCCATTATAATAAAAAATTGTTATTGATATGATAATGATGGTTTGAATGGTAGTATTTACCATATATGCTTTGAAACTGATAGCTCGGTATTTGACGTGAGAATATACATTGCTAGTCACATGAATGTGGAAAGGTTTTATGCTTGGTCATCAGCCTCATGAACTCCTATTTGTCCATGGTTTTGGTCTTAGAGATACAGTCACTGCATTGTGAATGCATATCGTATGTTTGACGTGGTTAGGGGTAGTTTGGATAGCACTGGAGATTAATGATTTGTCATTTCATCAACTCAATGCATGACATGCTCTCCCAAATTATGCCAACTTATGATCCATTACTCCAAGAATAGCCTAGATTGCCTATCACGTTTGACAATGGAAAGCACTTGTTGTAAGCATGAAACACCTATGAAAGCCTAGGTGAACGTAACAAGAAAGTGGAGTTTTGGAATTGTCTCCAACTGAACTTACACCGCATAAAATAACTAGAGAATAAGGTATGTATCCTCTTCTTTTATTTAGTGAGATGTAGCAGATAGATTCACTATCAAAATTGTAAAGTGTCATCCCAAGTTACCCATATTATACTCCCTTTTTTTAGTTTCAAATGCTCTACCTGCATTGTTTTCATCCTATAGGAACAAAGGATTAAACCTCATGCCTACCTATTTCTTAGTTCCCTGCGCAAGTGACCCATCTATGGCTTGACATTTTTGCTCCTTCCACCATGAATTCATGCTCTCAACGTTGATTAATTTAATATTTTCCCATATTTCATTACTACAACGCTCCCATCACATGCACAAACATGACCCGGATCCATAGAATGATATATGCATGTGTGTGCCATAATCAACCTTTCCACCCTAAACCATGGAGGATTCCGTGCTCATAACAAACAAGAGTTCTGTATATAATTTCAATATTCGTTATTATTGTTCTCCTTTTAAATATTTTACTCCCTACCACATGTGATATAGTCATACTCGGTTATCTTTTTTATTTTCCCAACATTTAACTTTTAAAAAGGAAAGTCACAATACATCCACAAGCATTGTGTTTCTGCTTACAATTGAACTTTTCCACCCATATCAATATTGCATTAGTTACAAAATTTCTGGCATGCCTCCAACTCAAATCAATCAAAAAGCCTTGTGATATTTCCTATGCATTACAAGTTGATCACATGCCTCCACTCGTCATACATACCACTTTCTTATTCCCAGCATATAACAACATCCTCTTCGTGCTAGTCTAATTTATGAGAGAGATAATACTCAATCCAAAAAATAATATTGACTCTACTTTACATCATGGGAAAAACTTTGTGGCCCTATGTTTACATAGTTTCCCATATTTTCATTTATGTCATAGGCTATAATACCACTTGCACAATCATCTAAAAAATAATATTTACTCTACTTTACATCATGGGAAAAACTTTGTGGCTCCATATTTACATAGTTTCCTATATTTTCATTTATGTCATAAGCTATATTACCACATGCACAATAATCCAAAAAATAATATTTACTCTACTTTACATCATGGGAAAAACTTTGTGGCTCTATATTTACATAGTTTCCCATCTTTTCATTTATGTCATAGGCTATATTACCACATGCACAAATCAAGGACGTGTATGTTGTATATGTTTCTTGATAAAAGACGACCTGATGACATGTTCAAAATTATTACAGACTATATGTTTTGAAAAATAACCTTTTTGGGTCAAAATAACCTTATAAACTTTTTTTTCTCACGATGAGTCTGTATTATGACGTCTTGCATTTCCCTTCCCTTATAAACATTTTTTCTCTCATGATGAGTCTGTATTATGAAGTCTTGCAATAGTAGAAGGCAATAACTTAAATATGATATGCTACATGTGGCATGAATGATGTACAACAATATCAATACGAAAACAATGAAATACTTCTTTGATGTGATTATTTGAAGCTATTCTCTTTGTAAAATGTATATGCTAATATATTTCTCCTGTGATCAACAAAAATCATTAACAGGGAAGCAAGAGACCTCATTTTTGTGCATAGAGATGGAATTGCAATGATGCAAAATCAAACCTTTACCTTTTATTGCACTGAAACACTATAGGTTAATCTTCTTCATCCCACCTCTCGCATCCCATGCTTCCCTTCCCCACCTGATAACTTGTTTCCATCTCTCTTACAGCTGAAAGCTATCTTTTATAACTAGAAATTTTGATTTCTAGTCTCTCCCCTACAAACCACCCTATGAAGTCACTAAATGTTGACACATATACCTAAACATTCTCTAAACCATTGCATATCTCACTAACTCTCTCCTAAAAGGACAAAATCTAAATAAAAGTAAAATAATAAACACATAATTAATGATAGGTAGGGCCCTTACTCCATGAGTGATATAAGACAAAGTTTATGCTTCCAGTTGTACTTTTTGTTAAAAAATATGCATCCAAATTATTTTTTTAAAAGTATCAAATCCTTAAACTATATCATGCTTGTTGTTAAAAAATTTACATCCAAATTATTTTTTTAAAAGTATCAAATCCCTAAACTATCTCATGCCGATAAGCAAGGAGTCATGTTAATAATATATGATACTTTGTGGTGAAAAAGTCTCAAAACTATCACAAGAAAATACTCGCATATGGCTCATTACTATTTGAGGTCTTAGTTTGGTAAGTGATATGATGAAGTTGCTTTGATAAAGTCTTATTACATTTAATTAGGACCCATAAAAGGGTAAACAATTTTTTTTTTTATTTGGGTAACAACATACCCAAATATCTAAGGAAATAACTCAAGCCTATCTCGATCATTCCATTATAGAGGCAATGTCACATCTTGATGCATTAACCAACATTCCTTAAGTGGTCATAGTAAGCAAATGTATTACTAATATCACAACATCACAATGTTAATGCGTTTTCCCATTTACGCATTTTTGATGTATTATCATTGATGTTACTATATATTCATTAAACACAGGACCTACATTTCTAATGTGGTATAACCAACATATTATATTATGACGAAATCAAACCTTTCTCCACATATGGTATATAAGGTGAGTTTTTAATACAAATTTATTAAATGGGATGTGGATCCATTATAATAAAAAATTGTTATTGATATGATAATGATGGTTTGAATGGTAGTATTTACTATATATGCTTTGAAACTGATAGCTCAGTATTTTACGTGAGAATATACATTGCTAGTCACATGAATGTGGTAAGGTTTTATGCTTGGTCATCAGCCTCATGAACTCCTATTTGTCCATGGTTTTGGTCTTAGAGATACAGTCACTGCATTGCGAATGCATATCATATGTTTGAAGTGCTTAGGGGTAGTTTGGATAGCACTGGAGATTAATGATTTGTCATTTTATCAACTTAATGCATGACATGCTCTCCCAAATTATGCCAACTTATGATCCATTACTCTGAGAATAGCCTAGATTGTCTATCACGTTTGCCAATGGAAAGAATTTGTTGTAAGCATGAAACACCTATGAAAGCCTAGGTGAACGTAACAAGAAAGTGGAGTTTTGGAATTGTCTCCAACTGAGCTTACACCGCATAAAATAACTAGAGAATAAGGTATGTATCCTCTTCTTTTATTTAGTGAGATCTAGTAGATAGATTCACTATCAAAATTTGTTTTCGAAATTGTAAAGTGTCATCCCAAGTTCCCCATATTATACTCCCTGTTTTGAGTTTCAAATGCTCTACCTGCATTGTTTTCATCCTATAGGAACAAAGGATTAAACCTCATGCCTACCTATTTCTTAGTTCCCTGTGCAAGTGACCCATCTATGGCTTGGCATTTTTGTTCCTTCCACCATGAATTCATGCTCTCAACATTGATATATTTAATATTTTCCCATATTTCGTTACTACAACGCTCCCCTCACATGCACGAACATGACCCAGATCCATAGAATGATATATGCGTGTGTGCACCATAATCAACCTTTCCACCCTAATCCATGGAGGATTCCATGCTCATAACAAACAAGAGTTCTGTATATAATTTCAATATTCGTTATTATTGTTCTCCTTTTAAATATTTTACTCCATACCAAATGTGATATAGTCATACTCGATTATCTTTTTCATTTTCCCAACATTTAACTTTTAAAAAGGAAAGTCACAATACATCCACAAGCATTGTGTTTCTGCTTAGAATTGAACTTTTCCACCCATATCAATATTGCATTAGTTACAAAATTTCTGGCATGCCTCCAACTTAGATCAGTCAGAAAGTCTTGTGATATTTCCTATGCATTACAAGTTGATCACCTGCCTCCACTCGTCATACATACCACTTTTCTTATTCCCAGCATATAACAACATCCTCTTCGTGCTAGTCTAATTTATGTGAGAGATAATAGTCAATCCAAAAAATAATATTTACTTTACTTTACATCATGGGAAAAACTTTGTGGCTCTATATTTACATAGTTTCCCATATTTTCATTTATGTAATAGACTATAATACCACTTGCACAATAATCTAAAAAACAATATTTAATCTACTTTACATCATGGGAAAAACTTTGTGGCTCTATATTTACATAGTTTCCCCTATTTTCATTTATTTCATAAGCTATATTACCGCATGCACAATAATCCAAAAAATAATATTTACTCTAATTTACATCATGGGAAAAACTTTGTGGCTCTATATTTACATAGTTTCCCATATTTTCATTTATGTCATAGGCTATATTACCACATGCACAAATCAAGGACGTGTATGTTGTATATGTTTCTTGATAAAAGATGACCTGATGACATGTTCATGATTTACCTTGCTCATAAATTGAGGTTGTTGTGATAATTTGGTTACACAACATGAGTTATTTCGGTAATGTGGTAACAGCCAAGGAAACTATTTGATCGCTTTCAGTATGTTTCATGGTGGTAGGTTTTTACGTATTTTAGTAGGTTTCATGGTGGTAGGTTTTTACGTATTTCAGTATGTTTCATGGTGGTAGGTTTTTACGTATAGAAGTCTTGGAGAGTTTTCAACTTAGTTACAACACTTTGATTTTGGAATTTTAGCTCACTTTCATCCCTTATTTTCACATAGCATGGTTTCAATCTAATGGATTTGTTGGCAACATAATATTTTGGTACTTTTAAAATATATGGAATGCTACTTTATGGAGTTATGTGTTGATATTTTATGGATGAGTTAATGTATCTATATGTTGTTTGATGGGGGGATTTTCTTGGAAACATTATATATGATGGATATTTTTATAATATTTTCATTTTCTTTTGTGGATAATAAGATGGGAGGCATAAGGAGTATATTTATATTTCATTTGTGTGCATATTTCTATGAACTTCTCTATTTTTCATGAACAATTTAGAATTGAAGTTTATTTAATTTTTTGATAATTTTTAAAACATATTTTCTTAAATGTTTTCATTGCCTTATGGCTTGTTGAACATTATTATATTGTTGTTCATTAATCATTTCATTTTGGTTTCATATTTTTCATAACCTGTACATATTGTACATTGGTATATTCTTTTTTTTCACTATAAAACTTGTATAAAGTTCATTTCTATATCTATCTATCTATCTATCT
>APFE031531126.1:255753-271020 GCA_000404065.3 Pinus taeda
TTGTAATTTCACTTGTAAATCAAAAAGACACTCACTAAACTCATGCATAAAGCATTTGGGCCTAGTCATGCTATCTCATTTTCCCGATGAGGTTCGAGGGTTTGACGGAGAAGACTAAAAACTTCCCTCGTCAACACATTCCATTTGAGTTCCTATCAATTGGAGGATATGAAGGAAGCCATATCTGAGCCCGAAACCCTAAAAATTTTCCCTTTTGGAGATATTTTGTTCCATATATATGATCCCAAGTATGTGGTAAAAAATCATTACAAAGAATGCAAATAAAAATGGGATTACTAGTTAAAATCTTGGGCCGAGGAAGAGAAGGAGAGGAATGCCTTAAATTATTTATAAATTATTTTCAAAATGGGTTATGACTCTTCTTAGGTAGATAAGGAAAGGGCTCAGGTTGAGAAATATGCCCTTGCTAGAAATTAAGCTACTCAACTTGAAGTAGTTTGGGTTGTATGAGAAAATAAGCTAAAGTGGGATAAAGATGTATCCAGGTTAGCACAAGAACTCGAGCTTAAGATGGAGAAAGAAGAAATGGTATTGATGGAAAAGGAACAATAAGAAGAGAGTAAGGAATGAGAAGAAGAGGAAATGAAGCAATAACACGAAGTAAAATTGAAGGCTAAAGAAGAGGCTTTCAAGGCCCAAAATGAAACTCAGGAACAAGATATCCAAAAGGTTGCACATTTAATGGATATTGATTAGGATCAAATAACATTTCCCATCATCATAGGTGGTCATTTACTAGTAAAATAATTGGAAATGATTTTAACGAAGGCAAGGCATATAGTGAACTTGGGAAAGTTTAGGTATGATTCTACACTGAAAATGATAGTGGAGCAGAAGCAAAAGACCATATCAACTCCTCACTTTCCTCTAGTGTTAATGAAAACTGAGAGAGATGTTATAATAAACACTAGTGAATACCTATTAGCAATGGCCTTAAGAGGCAAAACATTTTCATAGGCTATTGAAAAGAATTTTAAGGATCTCCTAGAAAAGTTGAAACAAAAGGATGAATGCATAACAAAGTTGGAGAAATAAAATAGGTTGCCAAGAGCTAAAAAATAAGACCTTGAAACAAGAGGGAACCAAAATGTAAGATTATTGTGTATGTAATTTTGTAGTACACAAATCATATAAATCCAATGGTTAAACACGTGTACCCACATCTTTAGTAGTTGTATAAAACTTCCACCAAGATATTACCACTATAGGAATTATCTAAAGAAAGAGATGCCCAACTTAAAGGGGTATTAAATTCCTTGAATCAGTTGAAGCAATGACCCAAAGGCTATCCTAAGGACCCAAAAGAGGTTCCCCTAATAAATAAACAAGAATTGAATTATAGCTACATCATTGTTAATATGGCCATGAAAAATCATAAAAAGATGGAGAAGGATATCATCGTTAGTGACTTAATATCAACATAACTACTCCTTAATTGAAAGGTTGATTAAGAAGAATAGGTTTCCACGCACTGGAGCCCAGGGAGAGGCAAGACCAGATGAGGAAGTTTATAAAGGATTTGAAGATATTTTGAATGTTAGGGAGTTGTCTATTAATTTCTTCACTAGAAAGCTCACCAAGGGCACCCTCAAATAACACATTGTAGAAGATTCTAAGCAGTAAATTATCCTCAACTTGTTCATGGTTTCATTAAACAAACATGTACATGTTCTCTCCTAGAGAACATCAAAATACCATGTCTCCATAGAAAGGCTATTACCCAACATGAACATGATATCATTGCATTACCAACTCTAGGAAACTTATCTCTATGAGTTCCTAGGAGTTCTAGTTGAGGATCTAGTTATCTTATAACAACAACTTGTTTCACATTTTAGAATTTTTACATAATAAATTTCTTGATTACATATAAAAAGGAATGGGAATCTATAAAATTGTAATTATCCTGTCGAGGGGTTTGTAGGGGGGTGGTAACCCCCTTTCATGGGGTCCACGACAGTGCCCCAAGATCTTTTTATGCGGACATAATAATATTTGGGATGACCCAAGTATGTGGGGCAGACCCAAAGACTGTGGGAGGACCTACCCATGGTTTTGTGCATGGGTTTTGAACATTGTTTTGGGCATGTTGGTTTTTTTCCCATGGTATTTTTGTAGATCCGATCAAGGGAACTGCGATTATGTTCTAATCTAGAGTTAGTGGATTCGGGTTTATGAATGCTTCAACATGTATATATATGTCTTATAACATTGAAAGTAATATAATGAAAAATAAATCCGGTAGTCTCAGTTTTGGGATCTAGGGAAAAATCTTTGTGTATATTTGTTTTATGTTTTCTCCATTGTATATTTTCTATTTTAAGAATTCATTTGCAGGAAATTTCTATATAGGGTTAAAACCTACATGTCCTTGGGAAGCTAAGAAGTCCCAAGATATAGTTACCAAAGTAACTTATAAATGCCTTGAAACTCCAAGTGAACAATAATTTTAAACTTCTAAATCTTGGGGGGAGCTTTTGGAAAAGCTACAAATTTTAAAAGGGAGGATCTATTTAAAGCATGAAATTGAAAATCTTGAGAAAACTACTGAGAGGATTTTTGACATGACATATGTTGTGATTATGCTTAAGACTTCTCTAAGTAGATTCATGGATGTGTGTTATTTATGATATATATTACTGATGGGAAATGGAATTTTCTATAAACTAGATAATATTTTCTCACATTATCATCATTGATTTCTCAAATGAGTATGAATTAGAATAATTCCCAAATATTATATGCTTTTTCTAATTAGTTAGATGTTCATTTCTGAGGAATAAAATAATTGTTTTCCTAGATTTAGCTAAATTTTTTCTATTCACTCATCTCTTCTTGTCCTCATTTCTCTTTGCTTACTACTAGATTAAATTAGTTTCTTTTTTTGAAAGTAGGTAGTACTTTAGGTTAATTCATATACCCTCTAATGTGATAATCTCTCATTATCTCATGATTAAAACCCAAAATTAGTAATAACCATTGGGCCAAAATCTAGATGGTTCTCTCATTCCAAATGGTGTGACGTCTAATTAGGACCTCATACCAGAGAGAACCCCTTATAACTATTGTTGCGTCATTTATTCTTGTTAATAGGCCTAAGATCTAGGTTTCCTAACCCATCCATGTCACCAACCCCAAAAATATACATACCACCAAAAAGCCCCTAATGTGATTGATTTCATCACTTGGAGATGAAGAATATCCTTGGAAAGTCATGTGGTGGGTTAGGGTGTCATTATGGGATGTAGATGACTAGAATCGTGTTTTAGGTCCTGCGACTTAGGTTTTCTCCCTTAATCATTCACAATGCATTGAAACTCCATGCATAATGATAAAAAACTCCTAATAACAATAGTACCCATAGGCATTGGATGATCATGCCCTTAAGATCTCTTGTCTAGTGTTTTAAGGAAAATTTCTTGACCCTAGATGTCCACAGGCTTTAATTAGGGACCAATGCTTGAGTTACCTCCTTAACTGTGTCTAAGGCCCCATTGCCTATACATGGTTCTAAAAACATCCCAATTGCCTCAATATCACAATTCTAATGTCAAGGATCCCATCTAAAGGGAACACATGGTGGTTTGATGAATAATTCTTAGGCTTGGATGCATTGAAGATTCATTTAGTGACTATAACTTTAATTTCCTCCCTCGACTATGTCAAGGGACCCCATATCCACGAACAAGGCTAGGAACACCCTTTAAAAGCTACACGTGGTTATTTGAGTTATCATTATTGGACCTACATGTATAGAAGATTCATTTAAGGCATAGGGTAGAGGTTCACACCTTTGACGATGTCTAAGGTCCTAAGACTCGATGATAAAAACTCCTAATGGTAATTATGTCCATTAAATTTTTTTTGATATTGGATCCACTAATCTCCGTAAAAAAAACTAATAAAATAATTAAATTTCAATTTAGTTTGTTGTCATAATGATTTTAGTAATCTTTAATAAATTAAAAATTCATTGTTTTTAATTACTTTTCAATAATAATTCATAATGAGTATTTATTCATTTGAAGAGAAATAATATAAAAATGAGAAAAAAATACATAAATATATAATTTAGCGGTGAACATATTCCATATGAGGAATATACATGTTTTGAATCTTGCTCAAGTGACTACTCATGCTCAATAACAAGGCCCTAAGTCACTAACATCAGAGCTCATCATGTTGCTCGTAGGACTTAAAAATCGGTGGTGATGTTCCAATCATTCCTCCCAACCACATAGGATAGACCCAATTCGATAGTGGCGAGCATTATTTATTTTATAATACAATAAATAAATAATTAAACAAATTATTTGTTAGATTATTTTGTTTTCCACTTACACATATGAATGCAAGAAACAAGGGCTTAGCATCATTTTAAATTGTACTTGCCAATTTTAGCATACTCCATTTTTTAGCATACATGATGATATAATCCATTTCAAATAAAGTTAATAAAATACACGACCACTTTAACATCACATAATATAAGTGGTGTTAATACTAATTGTTTAACACTACATAATGTAAATGGTGCTAAAATATGAGTTTCCTTGTTGTGTTCATGTTGTAAGAACTTTATTTTTCTCTTAACTAATGAATATTATTTAACATTTCGGTGATAAAATAAATTTCTATTACCTTTGAATTTCTTACTACATGGTTGTCACTCATGTTCCCCCCCACTCCCACCTTCATGTGGGGGTGGCAGTGGGGGGAACATGAGAGAAAAATTTGGGTGTGGAACATGAGAGAAAAAAAGAATTGAGGGTGGAGGTGAGGAGGAAATTGAGAGATTTTTTTTTACAAGAGGGTTAGGGTCAGGGGAAACAAGGGTGGGGGTGGTAGGAAATGTGAGATAAAATGTTTTTTCCCATGTTTCCCCCTACCCGCACCTTCATGAGGATGGGGAGGGAGAACACGAGAGGAAGATCAGAAATATTTGAGGGCAGGGATTGCGAGGAACATGAGAGAAAAATTAATATAGAATGTTTCCCACCAGCCCCACTCTAGGGTACTTGTGGGGGAAAATTGAGAGAAAACTTAATCTCATGTTTCCCCTCAACCCACACTCATGAGGGTGAGGGTGTGAGGGAAACATGAGAGAGAGTGGGGGGGGGAGGTGTGGGTTCTCTCATGTTTCTCCTTACCCACACCCACTCCCCACCCTTTGGAAAAATAACCCATACAAAGGAATATCCACTGGCCTTCAACCCAAAAGCAATCTCATGATTTATTTCTTTCAAAAGAACATGGAGGATTTTGAAAGAAACATACATAACTCTTGCGACTCCTTAGTATTAAGATAGTCCATGTGGTTTACAACTTTCCACAAATGTGTAACAGATTCTGCATCCAGGGGATTCCACCCATCCAAGAAACCAATGTTAGCATTGTAGTGTTGGCATTAATGTCAATAAGCTCATGGTGCTTCCTATCATGTGCATGTGTGTTTGGCTTGGTGGTCCTAGTGGTTGGCATTAATGTCAACATACTTGTGGCATGGCTTAGTGGACATGATTTGGAGGATGAGTAGAGATGGACATGTATTTTTGGAGATGTTGCTGCTACAGGAGATTGAAGTGTTGCTATAGGTGTTGCATATGTCTCTACATGTCTTGGAGACATTGGATTTCTGCTTCATGTGTTGAGATTTGGCTACATGTGTTGGAGGTGCTTCCACCAATGTTGGAGGTATTTGGATGTTATGATACTGCTACTACAAGAGATGGAGATGCTGCTAAAGGTGTTGGATGTGTTTAGAGATGTTGTGGTTGCTGCTTGAGGACCTGGAGGTGTTGGTCTTGGTGTTAAGGTTGGTAGAATAGGTCTTTCATGTCACTGACTTTCTCTTGGCCTATGTCATCAATTGCAAACCTATTACAGAGGTTTGGAGGAGTGTTTAGGAGATGAAGAAGATGTCCAAGGAGGTTGGAAGTGATGATAGCTATTTTGATTGTGCTTTTCCTTATCCTCTACCCGAGTCGCATGGAGGATGGGTCACCAGTTCAACTGAAACACTTTATTCATTGGAAGATAGACCCAAGGGAGTGACTACAAGTTCTAGTTGATTTTAGGCAGCCCTGTGCATGCGGCTGAGCCTTTTTGCGAGTTTTTCTCTACATTCCTCACATTTATTAGCTAATTTTTATGTTGTGGCGGCATTCATGATAATAAATTTTTGGTTTATGGTCCTAAATGACTTCACCAACATTGGGGAAAACCACCTGATCAAGATCTTAAATTAAAGCCTTTTCCATTTGGAATGGTAGCTCTGACTGGAATTATGGGACCAGTTTCCCTTACACATAATTATATGGAGTGGGATGAAAAGTGATAATGTATTACTAATATGTACTAATAACATAAATAAAAGCTACTATAAACTACTTATTATATCCAGGTAAGTTGATGACATATGTGCTACAAAGATCTCACAATTAACACAATAATATAGGTCATTATGAAATCATGATATTAATGCAATTAAAGAAAATTGATTTAATTAAATAGTTAATTAAATTAATTTGTTATAACATCACATATGTTTGAGATCTCGTTGTTCACAATATAGAGCGAATTGCAATCAACCATATCAATAGCGACCATGAAAGATTGGTTTTCACACATACATGTAAAAAAAATATAACAATTCCATTCAAAGAAATTACACAAATAAATAAGATAGTAGTACCCGATACACTACAACTCTACTCATCACGGAAATGCAAGTGGTTCTTCTTAATATTAAGAAAAAATTAAATACAATACTGCAATTTAAGTCTGTTGCAATTCAGATCCCATTCTCCATCTTAGAGAGGGAATTTATAGCTTTACATACAAAAGATAAAAATAAACTATCATAACAACTCTTTAACTAAAACAACAATAATAGGTAAATCAAGAAATAATTGCAATAAATTCCCAAGCTTAGGAAGAAGACTGTCCAACAATTAGCTGTCGCAATCCGTAGATATTCAACAAGATCACGAGTTCTAAAGGGTTGTTGGGTTTAATCCTCATCTAACATGTAAAAATAGAAGTTTGTAATGGTGGAAGCATATGAGAAGTGGCATTTGAGAGAAATCAGAGAACCAACAATTGCCTATGTTTCTTGACTAAGAATTGCCAATAATGCTCTAGGTCCAGCTTAAATAATTATTCAATCCTTTCTACCATTGTTGCACTCTATTCCTGCCAAGCCTTCAGTAATATCTTGGCATTTGGAAATGAATCCTCAGAGGATTTGGGAATGGGATTCAATTGCAACAATGTGTCATTAACCATATCTATTATTGAACTAAAATTATCCCAGGCTTCATGCACAACAACTTCAACCTGCTTCATTCTAACTTCCCATTCTCTAAAGATTATGATTTTCTAAGTTTCATCCATCTTAGGCAGGTTTAGAACTCCTCCTTCCACACTTTCTTGCCAGTTCAGGAAATCATAAAGTTGTTCATTTACTTCCTCAAAATAATTTTTCATGTCCGACATCTGATTAGTTAGAGAGTTTGCAATCTTACGTTGATCTTAAATCGATTTAAGCTTATTGGAAAACATTTTTTGTTGAAACCTTAATAAAGAATTTAATTCTTTGGCTTCCTTCTTGAACTTTGATAGTTGGGGATTGACATGAAATTGTTCAATTTTCTATTACATTCCCTTGATCTGATCATCTTTAATTTTCATCTGCTTCTCATGTTGAATATGTAGGGAATGAAGCTTCTGCTGCAACTCTATTATTTGGTTGTGCCACTGTTCATTGATTTTTTGTTTCTCAACCTCATGAGTCTGCTCAAGAAAGGCAATTCTTTCTTGTTTCTTATTTAGGATTTCCTATACTTATGTGGATTTATCAATGGTAGCTGTTGCATAAGAACTAGTGAACTGAGACAATTTCCCCAACTCATATTTTGGGGTTGCAGTAGATCCTCTCCATAAGACTTCATAGGAAAATGCCTTATCATAAATCAATGAGTGAGACTGATCCAACTTTTTCTTTCCATCCCCTTTTTACCACAACTTTATGCTGAGGACTATAAAAAATTTCTAAAGGAGGAACCTTTTTCACATTTAGGATTACTTTGGAGGTGGGAAAATAAAGATTAACCTCAACTTCCTTCTTATATGGAATAGAAGATATTACAACAATTTTATCTGATTTTTTCTTCTGTTCATCCTTCCTAGTACTCCCTTGAATATATCTTTGCTGTGAAGAAGTAGAAACTGTAGAAACTAGATTTTGGGTTGTACTTTTGGGATTTAAAGTCATGTTGAAATCATTCCATGCTTCAATCAATTCATAATTAAGAATGAATTCATCAGTCTAAGGAGAAGAAGAAATAAAAACAACCTTTGGCTGAGTCTTAGGAAGAAAATCCTTTTCCGTAGAAGTCTATGGATGAGTTATAGATACATGCAACTATTGTGAAGACAACTATAACAACTATAAGGGAAGCATACCTATTCGATAAATGTGATATTGAGAAAATTGGTCTTTTACTTCAGGAGTTAATTGTTCTTAATTTTTAATATAACTATGGAATAAGTAGAGGACCATTCAAACAAATCATCTAATTTATCTGGTTCATGGACAAATTGCCTGAGATTTTGAGAAGCAGTGAAATTCTTTACTACAAAAACAAGATTACATTGCCTATTGTTAACAATAGCTAGTTTGAGAGATTGAATAGCTAGAATTTCCTTCTCTGGATGGAGATATTTTCTAAGTAAAATATACCAAATTTAGCAAGAAAATATAGCCACATCCTTTTATTTGAATCCTTTAATGTCTTAGAAATGCCATATCTCACTGTTTGATATGCAATTTCTTTTCTTAAAAGCTTGTTTAGGATGAACAAGGGTAAGGCATTAGGATGGGTGAGACTGCCATAAACTCTTACATAAGTTAATATTTCCTCTTTGAACCAATTCCCAACCCTCCGAAGGCCATCTTTAACCTCTTGAGACATCCGAGGTGACTTCATCCCAAAAATGACTTTATAAATTGGAAGCAAGACTCTGTGACATATTTGATAAAAATACTCTTGATATTTATATTCCCACAGGACATCATGATAAATATGTATGGGATTCAGATATTGTAGAGTCCATTTCCAGCCCATGCTAGAAAAATCCATTGAAAAACATAAGGTATCCATGATGTAGGCTGACATATAGAAAGGAGGAATTTTATTCTCATAAATACTATGACCCTGTCAAAAAGTTAGAATACGCGTGGAAAAATTATTAGATAGTAAGGTAGCCCAATCAAGTATATATCCCTCTAAGGTTCCATTAATAAGAGGTACCCAGTCATCGAGAAATTGTGACATATTGGGTAGTATATGCAACTAACACAACATATTAGTGACTTGGGAAAATGGACCGATGAGAGAATCAACTAAATATTTACCACTTTCCTCCGCTTTCTGTTTATTCGAGTCTTTTCTCAAGGGTTTGATTTGTTCCGACGAGTGTCCATGCTCCTTTATGAAAGATTCGTCATATGCCTTGTTTTATTTATACTGTGGATTGGGTAGGTGATACATGCTCTGCAAATCATTTTTGGAAAAAGACCTAATCAGTGTGCCCTTACTGGTGTGAATTCCTGTTGGAAATGTCCAAATTCTCCACAACCCAATGAACAATATTTGTATAAGGAATTAGTTATGGCCTGGCTACAATCCTATGCAAGAAATAATTGGCAACATCTCTAGGAGTAGCTTCTGGAACTGGGACACTATCATTTGTTGTAACTATTCTCCTTGTAACCCTGGGATTCTCATCCTCAAAATGATGATAAATCGCTTCCTAGGAAGCAATTCTAGTATCTTTGGTGCATATTGTATCAGAGAATAGTCTAAATCATGGATTCTTCTCATTTGTATCTTCTGCAAATGGACTAGAAGATTGCTATGGTGGAGCTTTCTTATTACCCCCTCTCCCCCTTCTTCATCTCTTCGTAATTCTAGGAATCATAGTTTTCCTATGATGAATAGATGCAGGAGCTTAGCAGAAACAATAATTATCAACAAATTAACATTGGTGAAAATAACTTTACAATAATAAACCCCCTTTTCAAAATGAATTAATAATATCAAAGTGAATTAAATGTAAATCATTTATGCTTTTGAGACGCATTCAATTCACCTTTAAATTTAATAACTAATATTATGAGAAACCATGTGAAGGATTCTACGTGGGATTCTAATATTATGAGAAACCATTTGAATTAAACTTACGATATCACGATTGTTTGAAATAAGAAGCCCCAAAATACAAATGGCTCCAATAATAGAAAATCCGGAAATGAATATTCTTGATAGGAAATAAAGAGTTTTCGAAATATTTTTATTTTATTTTTCTTAAGTATTTTAAAAATATCATTTCCAAAATGTATAGTTTTGAAATAGAACCTCACAAAAACATAATACTTTATATAAGAAAAATATATTGCATTGTAGTTTCAGAGGTGTCATTTTGGAGCATTTTCTCAAAAAGTTCCAATAGAAAGGCTTTGATATATAAAGGCCTTCAAAGGAAGCATCGAAAAAGTCATTTCTGAGGAGCCATTATATTTAAATTACGATATCGAAAGTCCCGAATATGAAAAGTTTTAAATACTAAACAAACACATTAGGGTCAGATTTTAGAGTTTTTTTTTTTGTAACTCTATAAAGCTTACGAAATAAAGAGGCATTGATAAAAAATGAACTGATAGCATAACTTTAAGTATAAAGGGAACTTCGGCAGTGGGCCCATAAAAGAATTAGTATTTCGTAATTCTTTTAAAATTCACCTCTGATTAGGGGATTCTGAAGATTCATTTCGCTAAGGAATTGCTTAAGTTTTATAAAAGTGATTTTAAGCGCTTATAACTTATTTCCCTATTGTCCATTTATCAAACAAAGGCAAAATAATTTTAACTGAAAACTAAAAAAAATAAAAAGGTTCCCCATTATTTATTAGAAACAAATTAAAAATGGGGGGTTTTTGTTTGCTACAACAATTGGCGATGCACTGGGAAAAATAGTTATCTCTAAATATACTATTGAGATTTTAAAAGTAAAGGAATAAAATTGAAGAGATTAGAATGTTGAAATCCAAATTTTTGATAAAAATTTCGTTAAATAAAATAAAAGTCATTACTTGCAAACTTCATAACCTGTTTGATAATAAAGACTTTATCTATCTCTGACAATCATTTGATAATATCAGTGATAATGAGGAAATAAAGACTATTTGAAGTTTTGCATTAAGATGGACTCTATTGTCACTGGTAGTGCCACTACTGCTAGCATGCATCCATAGGCTTGACATGGTTACCATTTAACCAAGAAATACTAGTATCCCATCCACTAGAATAGAATTTAGAGACACTGAGTTCATAATTTTAACTTTTGCTTTTCCTTGAAAGCCATTGTCCTGGTTTGATGGCCAGATGTTGACAATGTCATTCACAAGTATTAATAATATTAAACAAACCAACTCGTGATGAGACCTCTTGTCTTGCAACTTTTGGTTATAAGCCACTATCCTCGCTTGGTGACCAGATTTGATAATGTCAATAACATGAGTTCCCCATGATCATGGTAAGTTGGTTGTTAATGAGACCCCTTATCTTTCAAGTTTAATATTTTTGAATTACACTCTAAAAATATTTGATTAGTGGATGGGGAGGTAAATATTCTACTTAAGAGTTATGGATGACAGTAAGAGTCATAAGATGCTAAACGTTTCCGTAGTATTTACTTACTTCAATAACCATTCTAGAATATGACCAATAAGAAGAAAAAATAATATTTTTACAGATTCAGGTTATAAATAGTCCACAAAATAATGGAAACAAAATCACAGATTTACAATATTTATGAAATTATGAACTACAACACAATAATCATTTTCCTGATAATTTTCTTTTATAAGGATTTCATAAAAATGATTAGAGAATATAAATATAAAATTCCAAGTACAAGGTCAAGATAGTAACATTCAACAAAACTAACCTAAATACACACCAATAATTACATTTGATTATATACATATTTACAACAAAGCATGAGTTCTCAAGATTTTTTTTTTAAGATTTGCCCATTTACGGGGAGGGTTTCTCTCCTAACCTATAAGTCTTGAAGAATAAAAGTAGAAGAGCCAAGTTTTTCCACAATCTAAAATGGTCCAATTCAAAGTCTCTACAACTTTGTATTTTTACCTTTCTCCTCATGGGCCTTGTCTTGTTTCAAAACTAATTCTCCAACATCAAAAGTTTTTTACCCAACTGAACTTGCATCGAACCAAGACTTAATATTGTTTTGATGTTTGGCATGAATCTGTTTTTGCCTTATCTCTCCCTTCTTCTAATTTCAATACTTGAGACAATCTTAATTGAAGGGAAGAATGAGGTTGTTCTTCCATTGATTGTACCAGGGCCAATGAAGGTAAAGCTACATTAGGAGGAAAAACAACTTCTTTTCCATAGACTAGATGGTAAGGTGAGGTCCCTAAGGAAGCTTTGTGAGTTATTCTATCTGCCCATAGAGAAAAAATTAAAGCTTTATGCCAATTCTTTTGATTTTCATCTATAGTTTTATTTATAATCCTTAAGAGGATTTTGTTAGTGCAATATGTTAATCTATTCCCTTTGGGATAATAATTTGCAGAATATATAATTTTGAAACCCCTTTTTAGTGCAAATTTAGTAATTACATTTCTAGAAAAGTATGAAGCATTATCAAACATAAGAGCATGAGGAAGGCCAAACCTGGTAATAATGTGTTGATCAATAAAATCAATAACAACTTCATAATTTATCACATTTAAAGGTATTGCCCCCACCCACTTAGTAAAATAATCAGTAGTAGTGAGAATATATATATGTTGCTTAGAAGAATGTGGAACAATCTCACCTATGATATCTAACCCCCATTGTTCAAAGGGTTGCCCAATATTGTCTACTTGTAAAGGCAAGGCTACATTCTTTTCTCTTCATGAAACGGTCTAGAAGATTTTACATTTTCTCACATACAAATGTGTATATTTGAACAAAGTTGGCCAATAGTATCCAACATGGAGGATTTTATGAGCAATTGTGTCTCCACTATAATGTCCACCACTTGGTCCATCATGTAATTCCAGTAACACCTTTTCAACTTCATACTTTTCTAAGCATCTAAGCAGGACAAAATCATAGTTTTTTCTAAACAAAACATCATTAACAAGTTGATATTGATTCGCTTTCAATCTCAATGCTCTTTTATTTTTGAAACCTAGTTCAATTGGTGCATATTCATTCTTTAAATAGAAAATAAAATCAACATATTGGGATTCAGTATCATTAAGACATACCTCTGGTACTTCAATGTTATTACTTGAATCAATTTCAAATGTATCACCGACTACCAACCTGCAAAAATCGTGACCTCTAATAGTCTTAGCTAGTTTGATTTCAAGGTAATATTCCTATAAGGTTGTGACCTAGTTAGATCTCTTTTCTCCTAATTCTTTTTTAATAGTAATTGTCTCACAACTGGAAAAGGTGCAATCAATTTTCTGTGTGATTTTAAGATAAAAGGTATAAAATGTTTAATTGATTTAAAGACTGTGAAAGTCTATTTTCAAGTATTGAATAATTTAATTATGCTCCTTGTAATGTGGAACTATAAAAAGAAATTGGAGCTTCAACCTGTTCTATATTCTGTTGAGTTAAAACAGATGTGTAAGAATGATTAGAGGCTAAAGTATATAAGACAAAATCCTTAGAAAAATCGGGAGACGATAATGAATGAGCATCAATAATTTCTTGCTTAATAGATTCAAAAGATGTTTTCTCATCTTGTCCCCATTTATAAATTGTTTTTTTTTTAATCACATTCTAAAGAGGCATGACAATTTGTGAAAAATCAGGAACAAAACATTTAACGAAATTTATTTTCCCAAGGAAATTTTTCAACGACTTCTTGTTATGAGGCATGGGAATTTCTGAGATGGTTGTGACTCTTTCCGAGTCTATGGTGACTCCATCTTTTGAAATGATAAATCTTGGATTTTTTCCTTCACTTAGAGCATAGAATGATTTTTTAGGATTTAGAGATATTCCAAATCTCTTGCACCTTCCAAAGATCTTCTTTAAGTCATTAAGATGATTTCTTCTTTTCTTTGAATAGATTGTGATATCATATAAATAAACAAATACCAATTTATTAATCAGACCTTTGAAAGCAATATCCATAGCTCTTTGGAATGTTGCTCCAACATTAATCAAACCAAAAGGAATTTTTTGATAAGCGTAGGTTCCCCATTTGGTTCTGAATGTCATCTTTAATCTGTCTCTAGGGTGAAAAAGGATCTAGTTATAACCTGAGAAACCATGTAAGAATGACATAAGCTTAGAACTTGCAACAACTTGTAATATTTGTGCCGTCGGAGGCAGAGGAAAGTTGTCTTTTTCGGATGCTCTATTAAAATTCCTAAAATCAATACAAATTCATATATCCCCATTCTTCTTTCTAACAAGGACGA
Source organism: Pinus taeda (assembly GCA_000404065.3). NCBI lineage: Eukaryota > Viridiplantae > Streptophyta > Pinopsida > Pinales > Pinaceae > Pinus > Pinus taeda. The sequence goes on from APFE031531126.1 coordinate 270,298, forward strand.
GGTTTGACACCCACTTATAATGTCTGACTAGAAAAATGATTTTAGCTTTATGAAATTTATTCAATTCAATCTTAATTTGAGTTTCAATACTAGGGTGATTTTTTCTAAGTCTTTGTTGAATTGGTTTTACATCGGGCAACATGGGTATGGTATATTGGATGATAGAGGTCATATATCTTCAAGTCAGCATAACTCCAGGCAAAAACATATTTATATCTCCTTAGAAAAGGTATAAAAGTGAGCCTTTCGTCAAGAGAGAGTCCAAGTCCTAAATTGATATTTTGAGGTTTCTCCTCGGACCCTAAATTAACAAGTTCAAACCTTAAGGAGCTACTCTGGAGTTTACAATTTTTTGGTTTCTTTAATCTATCCCTCAAGCCATACAAATCATCTAACTTGATTACTAGTTTTGGTAACTAATTTTCACCAGAAGACTTATTAAGCTACCTATCATGTCCATCTTCATCAATGATTTGGTATGTATAAATACCTTATGATGATAGAAAACTTAGAATATCATTATTATCATTAAACACTTTCCAGTTAGTGACGTTATCAAGGATATAATGGTGAAAAATTCATTAGAGGAAATTTCAGCGTAAAAGTGGCCTCCTAAGGAAAAATCAAGAAATTAATAAAAAAATGCTATGTGGACAATATTTTAATATCACTTTACTTGTATCTATGTTTTACAATATTTATTAGCACAAAATTTAATAATTT
>APFE031531126.1:272777-301659 GCA_000404065.3 Pinus taeda
TTTAACTATAACTGCCTATATTTATATTTTGTATTTAACTATTTTTTTGGTGTTTTTTGGGGCATGGTTATTAATGTCAAATGAGCCCACATTTTTATATTTTTTCACTAATATCAAGATTTACATTGCATTAGTATTTTTTACAGTATTCTAATTCTTATGCTTAGGGTAGGTAAGTAACATTAATACAATATTTCATGAATACTCAAATTAATAATAAAATATTTCACTAATACCAAAATTAATAATAAATTTTTCATGGATCCAGATTAACCAATTACAAATTATTTAGGATATGCACCTCTTTTTAAATTTAAAGGATTTTGATCAAATACAAGTCAAATGCAGACCATCCATCCCAAACAATCTAAAATACTCGCAGATATTTGAAGATGATCAACAGCTAAAATATTTTCTGCAGGTTATAGATGAATTTTTAGTTCTACAAATTGATGAAGATAGAACAGAAACAAATGAAAACACAAATGAAAATGATAGTTCAAATTTTAATTGATATACAAAGATGGGTTAAATTTTTTTAATTAGGTGTGGGTGCATTTGTGGAACAAGAGAATAGCGCAGACGAATGTCTAGGGTTTCAACAAGACTCAGACAGTTTTCCCTATGGAGGGCCGCAGAGGAGGGAGAGCCACTCCCTCCTTCAAGGAGGCTATTGTAAGTGGAGGTAAGCAACCTCTAGAAATTTCTAGAGGTACTCCGGAGGAAGAGGAAAGAAATATGGAAGAGGAAACAGTAGAAGCCAACAATAAGGAAATCAATGGCACAAAGGACAAGGAGGTAGAAGGCAAAAAATAGGGTACTAAAGACAAGACACAAAAGGGACCCTGCAAACCCAAAGCTGAGTTCACACCCAGAGTTATCTTAAATGACCCTACTCTGCAGGCACACAGGGACCACATGAGAACTTATGCTATTATCTGCAAGTTCATGGGACTATGGCCCACTAAAAAAGAATTATAGCCATGGATCAAATATCACTGGAAACTTAAAGGAAGCATTGACCTTCATCTTGGGTCAAAGGGATTCTTCACGTTGGTGTTCACGAATATTGAAGACAAGGACAGAGTATTTGAAGGAGGACTCTACTTCTATGCAGTAGCTGGACTCTACATGAGGCCATGGGAGATGAATTTTGTCCTGGAATGGGAGACTTTTACTTCGGTATCGGTCTAGGTAAGACTTTCTTCTTTACCTCTTGATTACTGGAAAAATGAATTGTTAACAACCATAGGCAATAAATTAGGGTGTTTTGTCAAAACTTTTGAAGCCACAATAAGGGGGAAATACACTTCCTTCGCAAGGATATGTGTGGAAATGGATCTATCAGGAGCTCTACCAGATGAAGTGATCTTGGAAGCTTTTGATGAAGAATAGGTGCAAACAATAGACTATCAACATATTCCATTCAGATGTCATGAGCATGGGCATCTATTTAGAGATTGTCCACTTAGCAAAGTGGTAAATAACAACAAGTCTAACACTGTGAAGGAAATGGATAGCTACCAGAAAGTGGTAAATAGAGGAAAAGGCGGCAAGAGAGGACCAAAGCAACATCAAGGGGAAGGGCTAAAGGCCAATCAAAACAAGTTCCAAGTTCTTGAGGAAAACGAAGAGATCACAAAGGAAGATCAAGCAATCGAAGGAATTCCTGGGAAAAAGTAAAAAGAAGTAGAACGTGACCAGACTCAGGGAACGTATTATCAGAAAGAAACCATGATGAGTGATACGGAACTTGAGATGGATCAGGAGATGACCCAGAGTGAAATGGACCTTGAGGAGCTCCAAGAGATCCTTGATCAAGAAAACCTAGATCCGGAAGGGTTCTTGATTCAGGGAGCCACGGGAGGAGTGGATTCAGTACCGCAAGAAGAGCTCAATAGAATATAGCAGTTGTTTTTATGGAAAACACAGGCTAATGAGATGGAGAAAGGAAAATATATAGATAAGCAGGATAACGGAGGGGTGAAGACGATGAAAAGAACTCTGGGACTAGCAACAAGAAACCCAGGTAAGAAAAGAGGCAAGAAAAAGAAGAATGAACTCTTGATGGAATGTGGCAAGATAATGATAGACTCAGGTAAGATGAAAGATCTAGCCAGCTACTCCTTTACAAATCTTTAATCATGAAGTTGATTTCTTGGAATATCAGAGGTCTAGGGAGTAAGAGAAAGCAGAGAATCCTTAGTAATAGGATGAAGCAAGAAATGTCGGATATTATCTTTATCTAAGAAACGAAATGTTCCATTCAAAAATTAAGACAAATCCATAGTCAATGGCTTAGTAGATTTGAGTTTCTAGAGGTAAAAGAAGAGGATTCAGTGGGGGGAATTCTTACCCTTTCGAACCCTCTAAAAATCATCATAACAGATGTTGAAGCTACAAGGAACTATCTATCAGTGGTTATTCAACCTATAGGAGACAGGTATAACTATTTGGTCACAAATGTTTATGGCCCTCAAAGAATAGATGAAAAACTCAAGTTTCTAGACTCATAGGTGGATCTCAGAGACAGACATACAGGAATATCTTGGATCATGAGAGGGGATTTCAACATGATCAAATCTCTTTTGGAGAAAGAGGAGGAATTAGAATTCTAAGTAAAGACTCTTTAGAGTTTGAAACCTTTATGGATAATATGAACCTTGTAGACACTGAAACAAATACAGGCCTCTTTACTTGGAATAATAAAAGAGGAGGAGAGTCTTAGATTTCCTCAAAGTTAGACAGATTCATGATCTCAGAGGATCTGATGCTAACAAACAAGGAAATAATAACGGAAGTTCTCCCCTTTGGAGGTTCAGATCACTGGCTGATCCTTTTGGAGATCAAAGGTTTGGGCATTCTCAGAAATAGACCTTTCAGATTTGAAAATATCTGGCTATCCAATCCAGATTTCTTCAACAACATTAAAGAATGGTGGGCAGAAGATTTGCAGATTCAGGGTACAAGAATGTTTCTTCTACATAAAAGACTAAAGCATATCAAACTCAAACTAAAGGATTGGAACAAAAAGGATTTTGGAAACATTTTTGTGGAGAAAAAATCTATTGAAAATAAAATGAAGGTACTCAACCAAGCTCTCATCAAGGATGGTTTTGATAGGGTCAAAAGTAACCAAGTGGATAAATATCATCAAGAATGGGATAATCTGTGTAAACAAGAGGAAATTTTTTGGAGACAAAAGTCTAGGGTTCAATGGCTAAAAGAAGGGGAGCGTAACACAAAATTTTTTCACAAGTCCACCATGGCGAATAGAACGCACAACAGAATATCTTCAATTAGGGACGTAGAAGGGAATCTTCTCACCTCCCATGAGAATATCGAAGAAGTGTTAGTTTAGCATTTCCGAAGCATTACTCAGGAAAACAATGCAAATAGAGAATAATCCATCAGTGAGATAACTAAAAATATACCAAAGTGGTTTCCAGAAAGGACAATTTCAATTTAAACAGGCCAGTTTCTGAAAAGGATGTAGACGATTTCCTTAAGGAAATGCAAAATGGAAAAGCTCCAGGCCCGTATGGTTTTAATGTGGATATTTTTAAAGCATGTTGGAATACTGTAAAGCAGGATATATTGAATGTAGTGGAGGATTCCAGGTTGAACAAAGCTATTTTGAAAGTGCTCAATACCTCTTTTATCTCCCTTATCCCTAAGCAGGACATTGATCAAACTCCAGATAAGTTTAGACCCATAGCTCTATGCAATGTGGTTTACAAGATAATATCCAAGGTAGTGGCTAATAGACTTAAACCACTGCTTCCTACCCTAGTGTCTAGGGAGCAATCTGGTTACGTGGAAGGCAGACAAATTTTAGACAACATCATTCAAGCCCAAGAGGTGTTCACTCCTTAAGTAGTAAAAGGCATGCTGGAATGATCATGCAATTAGATATAGCCAAAGCTTATGATAAGGTAAACTGGACATACATGAAGAGAGTACTTATTGCTTTTGGTTTTGATCATAATTGGGTAAGGTGGGTGATGACCTTAGTCACTTCCTCCAGCTTCTCCATTTTGGCAAATGGCTCTCCCTCAGAGATTTTTTTCCCTTCCAAAGGCCTCAGGCAGGGAGGCCCACTCTCACCATTTCTTTTCATTCTCATGATGGAAGGACTTGGTAGATCCATCAGGTATGCTAAAGTTACTGGTAAGATTAATTGCCTTCAACTAACTGAGAATGGTCAGGCGCTAACACATCAACAATTTGTAGATGATACTATGCTACAAGGAGTCCCCACAGTTAAAGAAGCTACAACATATAAACAAATCCTAAATGTCTTTTCTAAGGCCAAAAATATGGAAGTTAATCTCTCCAAATCAAAAATCTTTTTCTTTAATACCAATATTGCGATAAAAAGGAATATTTCCAGAATTCTTGGCTTTCAAAGGGATTCCCTTCCCTCAAAATACTTGGGATTCCCTCTAATTGCTAAACCAATGCTCAAAAGCATTTGGGAGCCATTGATTAATAAGATGTAGGATAAAGTCAGTAAATGGACCTTTAGATTATTAAATGTTGCAAGCAAGTTGGTTCTCACAAAAGCTGTTTTGTAAGCCATCCCTATTTTTATGTTATCTGCCCTCCCAACTCCAAAAGTAGTCCTTTAGAAATTTAGAAATATACAAAGAAATTTCCTCTGAGGAAAGGAGGAGTTGAAGAAGAAATGGGCCTTAGTTTCTTGGGAAAAAAATTGCAGACCCAAAAATCATGGAGGGCTTGGCTTGGATGATCAGGAAATACTCAACAAGGTTGTAGGGGCCAAACTCTGGTGGCGCTGGGTTCAGAATATAGAAACCCAATGGGCAAATATCTGGAAAGAAAAATATGCAAGATATTGGCAAACTAGTGATATCATAAGAATGTCAAGTAATATTAAGGGCTCTCAAATTTGGAATAAACCCTGGGAAAACAGAAGATTAGTTCAAGAAAATAGTTTCTGGGATCAGAGATGGAAATCTTGCTCTTTTTTGGGAAGATAAGTGGCAACAAGAACCTATAATGTTAAAAGAGGACTTCATCGACCTGAAACATGAGACAGATTTACAAGGATTAATTAAAGTGAAGGAATTCTGGGATAATACTCAACAAATGGAGAAATGGAGAATCTGGAAAAACATTGATTGCAGAAATAACAACCCCTTGAAAACAAAAGTAGAGGAGCTAAGGAAAAAGGTGGATCAAAGGATGATCTTGGTTTCAATAGGAAAAGATAAAATAAGATGGGGCAATAACAAAGAGGGTACCTTTAATATTAAAGAAGGAAAAAGCATTCTCCTCGATCTGGATCCCCAGGTTCTAGAAAAAAGATGGCAGAGACTTTGGAGGCATCAAGGGTGGATGAAAATCAAACTTTCCGTGTTGTTAGTGTACCACAAGAAAATCCTAGCTTGGGACAACATCAGGAAGAGGGGTGTTCTGGGGCCTTCTAGATGTCTACTCTGTGGGGAGCATGAAGAAATAATGGAGCATCTTCTCAATAGCTGTATTTTCACCTCTTGGTTATGGGAAATATTTGCCAAAATCTTTCGACAATCTGACAGGGACAAAGGGAGCATCTTCATTACCCTTAATGGTTGGAGGGTAATTCTTCGGAATATGAAATTCTCAACTCAGCATAGGCCCTTACACCAAGCTTCATTATATGGAATGATTGGAAGGAGAGGAACAAAAGAACATTCAAGGGGGAACAAAATCCCCCATATCGCCTATTTGAGACAATCCTGAAACAACTTCGGAAGATAGTGAGAACCACTGTTCACAACCATCCTATTAATCCTCCCTTAGATGGGGATGGGAAAATTCTCAGACAGCTGGGGCTGCAAGGTCTCACTCCTCAAGGTCTCAAAATGAAGGTTATAGCAAGAGACTTGGAGAAGGATTTCTGGCATCCTCCCCCAGAAGGATATCTAAAATTCAACATTGATGGAGCGTCAAAAGGAAATCCGAGAATCACTGGGTATGGAGGAGTACTCAGGGATGACAATGGAAGTATTATCTTCATCTTCCAATGTCACCTAGGAACAGGTACCAATAACATGGCTGAGCTAATGGCTATGGAGCAATGCCTGGATTTTTTAAGTCAGGATAATTGCTGCAATGTGATAATAGAAGCAAACTTTGAACTAATAATTAACTCAGTGAAGAGAATAAATAATGGAATGGCGCCGGAGAAAGTCTCCAAACATTGGAAATTAATCAGGGTTTTCCAGATAATCCAGGATCATCTACAAAACCTGCGCACTGTCAACTTCCATCATGTATGCAGAGAAGCCAACAAACTGGCAGATCTTCTTGCCAATCAGGGGGTCAGCAACACAGAGATCAAGGTTTTGATGGAGTGGTAGGAGTTGTGACAAGGTAGACTGAGAACTCTATGCTGTGAGCAAGAGGAAGAAGATAGGAGAGTGTTTAGATACAAATCAAGGGAGGCAAGCCCTTAACCTTTTTGCCTTCCTATGTGTCATCAGTTTCTAGTAAACAGGTCTTTGGTGGGGGGCTGAACCCGGTTGGTCACTAGTTTCCCCGGAATCAGCGAGATGGTCTTCACTATGTTTCGAGGGAAGTACAAGAGCAACCAGTGTTCCTCAATTGATGGTGCATCTCTCTTCTTCTCTGGGATGCAGGCTCAAATCAGAAATTCGAGCAGACGTAGAAAGAATATGTGTCATACCAGCTGTCGAAATATTCACATTTTTGGGCCTCGGAAAGGAAAACCACTCCCTTGGTGGTATCTAGATGATTGCACTGCTCTTAGGTGGGAAACGGTTTCATGGATTTTGAAGCGATCTCACACATTTTCCTACACGTGGCAGAGTGAGGGTTTGGAAAACTGCCCTTCATCGCATACTAACGCCTGGTTAACTTGTGGGGGGAAATTTGATTCTCTACAATTGGATCTCTCTATGTGGATCAATGCTCAAGATTGTTCGTGCAGCTTGGTGGGTCGGCCCGTTAAAGCTCGGTCATCTTTGTGCAGCGATATCTTCCTAGACCGTTGGTTTAGGCGTCGATGTGGATGGCTCAGATCAAAGGATTTATTCAGGGGTCCGCTAGGCGGAAGATCTCGCGGGCTTCTGGATGCGGGTAGCAATTTTGGATTACACAATTTTTGGAGAATTAAATTTTATTGTCCTGGCATGTTGAGCAGAGAGGTGAGCATTGGTGGATTTCGGGAGAATTATATGAGCGATGTTTACTCCTCCACTCGGACCCAAAATCAGTTTTGTATTGCTTTTATTTTATTATCGGGTCCATTTGGGGAATCAAAGAATTTTCCTTCTTTGGTCCCGTTATGTGTCTCAGCAAATAGATTTTTATAGTCACTTAGGAGGGTATAGGCATTGGGGGGTTTTGTGATAGTCTCGCAGTTTTTTGTGGGCCCTTGGCCAGCTTGTCCAGCTTGTGGCTTGGTAACCAAGCCTTGAGTGGATGGTTGATTTTATGTCCCTTAGGTCTCTTGGGTTAGATGTATTATATGTAACTTGTGACATTTTTTATAATGAATAGAAGGTACGACTCTTGCTTAAGCAAAAAAAAAAATTAAAGAATTTTGATTGGTTAACATTTTATGACATGGAAATTATGTGAAAATTTCATGGACACTTTTAGGTTGAAATTTCCTTTCGGGAATTCTATTGAAAATCTATCTGGACTGAAAAACAAAAGGTCTGCAATGATATTTTGAATTATGGGGATTGGAGTTATATTAAATGCCATGAAATGTGAAGTCAAGTCTTGAATTAAGGATTGATAATGTTTTAGATAATTTGAAACACACTTAATAGTATTCCTTCCCTGTTTGATAATAATTTTGGAATCACCAAAAACTTTAAGGTATTTCACTTCAAGACTAATAGATTTTTGCAAACCTTGGATCAACGTTTCATATTTAGCTATGTTATTAGTGCATTCAAACTCTAACCCGTAGACAAGCATGGTTTCTGTCCATTTGGGTTAATTAGTATACAACTATCTCCTGCATCGTCATTGGACTTTGATCCGTCAAATAAAGTGTCCAAAATGAAGAGTGAGACTTATTTATGTGATATTCTACAATATTGATACACTTTGATGAATCTTTTTGTGAAATTTTTTCAATTTGTGATGAAACAAAATCAAACGGAATAGGAGAACATTGGGCAAGAAAATTGTCGAAGAAAGATTCTGAAGAGTAATTTCCCAAAATGTTATTGGTAAAAGCAACGGTTCATTCTCCTCATCTAAATCAGTCACATAGTACTTCATATGTCTCTCCCTATCAAATCTGATTTGATTTACTTTAACGTTGTAAGGGAGCCAAAGGTGCGTTCAATCTGTTGCGAAATAACCATGTGACTTCTCAGACCAATCCCTACTTAAGATGAGACCATGAAATTTATGGACATCAACTACCAAGATACTAATGATTTGAAATACTTTTGAATTGGAAAAAAGTGTAACCAATGCACCATTGATTTCTCCCAAAACATTGACTTTTGTTCTGTCCAACTGAAAAATTTTCACAACAGATTTTTGAGGTGTTACATTTAATTTAACGCACACCGAATAAGGCATGATATTAAAAGAAGCACCTGAATCTACTATACAATTATGGACATTTTTGTTAAAAATTTCAAAAGTCTAGAGAAAAGGAGCATGAGAATTAGATCTGTCTCCAATGAAGATTACATTAGAAGAATCCAATTTATCTAAGGGGACATGAGGTGGTTTATTTTTCCCTTTTGACACTTTAGAAGTAATAATAATTGAGGGCAATGGGGATGCAGGTATAGAATTTAACTCATTTAGCAATAATTTCTGTTGCTATTTTAATCTACTAACCTCATACATGGAAATATTTACTTTTGTCTTTTTCATGTCCTCTATTATGTTATATTGAATGCTATCAGAAACTATTAAAGTCTTTGATGAAGAAGAAGAAGGAGAAGGTGATTTAGAAGTACTCAGAGTAGGATTAGTGGAATGATTAGAACTTTTTTTAGATGCATCTTTCTCCTTGGAAGAGTTATTGGAGCTCTTTTGATTTTTTCTTTTTGGTGTGGTATTTATGGTTCCTTTACTTCAGGTACTAACTAGAAGAGCTTCTTCTTCTGCTTCATTATTTGAAGTAGTAAGAATATAATCCCACAAGCCATGAGCTTCTACTATTTCTTCTTCCTATGTTTCTTCTGCAGATGTAGTTTCTTCTTCTTCCTCATCTTCATCATCAAAATCTGTATTTGATATTTGTGTAGGTGGTTGAGGAGGCCAAATCTTATTAAATGGTCTATAATATCTCCTTGAAGATTCGACAATTTTCTTCTTAAGTTCTACCATATCATTCGAAATAGTTTTAAAGACCTTCTGCAAACCTTCCACATCAAAAGGATCTTTGGAAGCTTTATTCTTAGGTTCTTCTTTGAAAGTTACCTTTTTTGCTTGTTTTCTTTCTTCTACGACATATTTATTTTCAAGGGAAAGTACCCTTTTTTTGACAATAGGATCTTCTTTCATATTATCAACAAGTATAGTCTTTTGAGCTCTATCTACAAAAAGCACAATATTTGAAGGTAAGGCACTAATGTACCATTCAATTTGAACATCAACACCTATTTTGGATGCAGTTGGGATTTTATTAAATAATTTATTAAACCTTGAATTAAAATATTTTATTTTCTCATTTGGGGTAGCTTTAAGATTTGATAAATCATTAATCAAAGTAGCAATCATTCAGTCATCCCCAAATTTCTTAAGGACATTCTCTTTGAATGTAAACCAATATGTAATAGATCTAGCTAGAAGGGAAAATACCAAGACCCTGATTCTCCTTCAAATGTGTTAGTGCCTAAATTTACCTTAGGCTAAGAAAGGTAGGTCTAGGGTAACATCAAACCACGCTTAACCTGGTAGCTAGCCCTACCAAGTCGAGAGAGGGCTCTCTCCTTCTCAATCTTAGGAAAATATAGCAAATGAGGCTTGAGATGACTGATGTAAAGACTAATTTTAGGCTAGGTATATGCTCAGAGGATTTTGATTGAGTTTTATGTTGGTTTGTTGGATAAAAAGTGAAAGGCGGATTTGGGTCCAGGAAATGGACACAGTCTTATAGAGATCTCTATGGGGTGAGGTAGGAAAATGGTTTAGTACTTTGAAATAAGTGATATGGAGAGTCTTAAGACTGGTGAGGAGTTTGAGAGGGAATGAAAGTCTTAGGGATCCTCTTCAAACAGCTGAAAACATAAATAACTAAACAAACCCAAGGTAGAGCACTGCAAACATCAATGAATTCTACCTTTATCCTTGTTTCATTTAGTTAAGATGAACAGAAACAGTTGATGGCATACATAAACACATGTAAACTTGCATTACAGAAGGAAAAACAATACCAAATCAAGTTGCCACAAGAATCCCACAAAGTGCTGCAAACCCTAGTCTATTCCTTTGCCAAACTGCAGAGTTGAATGTACAATAATGCTCAAAGCATTCACAAGAGTCCAACCTTTTCCAATGACTGAAAAACTACTAGATATAGGCAACAAACAACTCATACTATCCTTTAAGGATCGATTTCATAAGTTTAGGAGCTGTTTCAACAAGATCTAAATTGAGAATTAAAAAGTAGGCAGTGGAACAACTTGCCTCTAAAAACTAGGAAACTGATTCATTCAGTTGCAAGCTACATTTTCATGATGAATCTACCTCCATGAGTGAAATTTTAGCATATTTACATCAAAATCCATCAATTTACATCAAATTACATCATTATTTTGACTATGAGAATGAGAAAAGTCAATCTGAGAAAAAACTAGGCAAAAAAACAGAGTTTTTTGGCAAAAAAATTCAATTTTCCATCTTGTGCGTCGCACCTCTATCCCTCGTTGCGCCTTTTTACAGTTGATTTTGGAGGTCTTCCCATGCACCAAATTTTCTCCAAGTGGGCTTGTTGTAAAGGTCTGTCTGTCTAATTTTTATAACAGGTAGAATTTCTAAATTTGGTCTCCATTTACCCCTCTAAAAATGAGTTCTCCCAACACTGCTTCCTATGTGGCCAAAAAGGGGTAGAAAGGTCATTTTTGAGGTGTTTTTGACCCTTTTGGAAGCTCAAAACTTGACAAAATTTCTTGGCCATTTGTGGATATTCATATTTTTGCATGAGGAATCCAAAAATGTTGAGTTTTCATCCAAAGGAGGTCCCTAGAAAAAGTGTGTGCCAGGTGGCACGGCGCACCAGACAGAAAAACCTTTTTTTTACTCCAAAAATTTAAAATTTGCAAAAAGTTTCCCAAATTTCTTGAAATTTGGGGTGAGTTTCCTTCATTAAGTGCTGTTTTGGGCTAAGGAAGCCTCAACCAAGATCTGAAGTCTACCTTGCTCTTTTCTCTTCCTCAATCCTTTCTTCAACTTGGCCTTCAAAGTCCTTATTCTTGCTTTGCAACTTTTGTTTCTTGCTAAATAGTGGTAGGCCATGTGCCTCAACATCTTTTTCTCTTTGTTGGCCTTCTCCAACATCTTTTCCAAGTGCATGTTTACCCTCTCAAGCCAAGATTCATGATCAACATCAATTTCTTGTTCAAGTGATGTCAACTTGACTTTCCTCCTCTTGGCAGCTTGCCGGTTTTCTCTTATGTTTTGGGGATCTATGATGGTTTGTTGATCCTCTAACTATTTTTTCCTCTGCTCAAGATATTTGATTATCCACTTGGCTCTTTCTAGGTTGAGAGACAAGTCATGAATGTCAGTTTTTTGTTCCTGAATGATCTCTTTGAGCTTTGAGCTTTAGGAGCCCAAATCAGTGTCATCATCCTGAATGAGAATGAAATCTCTCTCTTGACCTTCTGAAGGCCCTTCATCATGCAATGGCTGGTTACTCTTGTCCAGTACCTACTTTTCTATTGAAGGAAACAAGACCCCTTCCACCCCAGGTGGAGATAGTACTCATTTTGCTGCTGCAAACAATCTCCTTGTGCCCTTTTGGTAAGTGACAAACACAGGCACACTGGTGGTTTGAGGCTCATGCACCTCTTCCTGATGTGAAGGCTCTCTCGCCTCATGAAAAACTGGTGGGGGTAATTGAGAGCTTGTGAAGACCTCATGTGAAATGAAATCCTCCCATGAAACATTCAATAAACTAAGTTGATGCAAAACCACAATCTTGATTAATGCAAAGTGATAGATGTTGTTATACTGCTGATGAGGAGGTTTCCTTTGCACTAATGTGGTACTGGTCATTTTCTCGATATTCTGGCATATGAAGTAGGGGAGGTTCATCATCCTCACCCTAGTGAAATGCATTAATAATCTGATGTGGTAGGTATACATACGAGAAAATCTGCCTTCACAGCTGAAATATTTAATTATGAGCTTCATCATGGAGCACATGTGTTCTAAAGATACCTGAAAGGGAAAAATCTACTAATCTGCCTTTGAAAACCAACCTTGATATAAGGCTCATAATGTTCCTTGTCCACTAGTTTTCCTTTTTTCCACTGTTCACCCACATTCGGAATACCTGTTGCTTCTAAGATAGGTTCACTTGGCCATTATGTAGATGAGTGACAAACAACCGGGTAAGCTAATAGAAAAAATGATGTCTAAAACAGGGGTCTGCACCTTTAACACAAAGACAGTTCTGTTAGGTGCGTTGGATACATGACCATTAGATGCAGGACCATAGGTAAGACAAAGACAAAGTGTGGAACCAGAGTTTAACAAGCTCATAGCAGGTGCGTCGCGCCAATGCCCAGGTGCGTCGTGCCTTTTTTCAAACCAGTTTTGGAGGCCTTGCTAGTGTTGAAATTTGGTTCAAGATAGCTCTTTGGAAACCTTATTGAGTCTGCCTTCTAAAAAAACTTGAAGTTTTCAATTTGGAGTTTATATTCCCTATCAAAAGTCAAATCTCCCAAGACTTGTCAAAATGTGCAAAATGAGGCTGCCCAAAGGAAGAGTGTTGTTGCAGTCAACTTTTGAAGGTCTTCCTCAACTCCAAATTGAGCTCATGATAGCTCATTGGAAATATCTTTGTGTCTAGATATCATTTGACTCATAACACAAGTAATTTGGCCAACAAAGCTAGGAGAAATCTTGATTTTCCCAAGGTCACTTCAGAGGTGAATCAATTGTCCTAATGCAACTGTATTTTTTACATTTCAAAACCATGACACCTGTGTAAAACGTGAAGGAGTTTTTTCTTCTTTGGCCTATTTTGGACAAAAACCTCTCTCAATTTTCCCAAATTCATCTTTTCGTGTTCAGAAACATCATTGGAGGAAAACCTATCCCGATGTGTGGAGCAGGGGATTTGTCTAAATGAAGTGAAATGAAGGGGATAAGGGGCTTCTAAATTCATGAGAAAATTTTTGGAAGTAGGTAGGGATGTTAGGAAGTAGCAGAAAGTGTAATTTTAAAGATTGAGTGAGGAGAAGGGGTCCAAAAGGGAAAAACACAAGCCTAGCCTAGAAAATTGTCAAGTTGTAGCAAGAAACTAGGGTTTGTGCGAAAATGAGGAATTTGAGGGATATTAGTGATGGGAAGTGTTTAATAAGGTACATTAAGGATAGGGGAAGGTGTATCAACATTAGGATACAAGTTTTGCTGATGATTTGACCATCTAAGGGAAATTGCCTTCAAAACCCCAAGAGAGGGAAATGAACCTTACCTAGGCACAACTGAAGCATGAACAAGGTGTAAAATGACCCATTAGAAATTGACATGATGATGAAAACCCTCTGAATGATGGTACACTTAGGTGAATGGTGACATGGACTGACATTTGGACAACTTTGAAAGGAGTGAAAACAAACCCTAGACCTAATACCTAGTGAATAAATTTTGCTTGAAGACTCACTGAAATGACAAAATTTGACCTTGACACCTTAAAATCACTTTGTAAGAGAATGTTTGATCACTGGAGGAAGGTTTCAAAGACTGAAACTAACATTGGCTACAATGGGGATGGTAGCTCCTTGGAGGTGCGAAGAACTGCAGATCTTTGGGAGAGCAGACAAGTGCCTTCATCCATTGGGCAATGGAGTCAATAACTTCAAAACACCCAAAAACCAATTACTATGAAACTTTGAATCAAGACTCATAGTTGAACTGACTAATTCAAAATTGAAACAAGACTCTCAAAAGTTGAAATTGGACACTCAACTGAAACTATCTTTAAACTAACTTAAACAAAAAATGACTCAAGGCTAAAACACAACTTACAAATTGGAAAATATGCTCAAAATGGAGCTTATTCAATACAACCTACTCTAGCTATTCCATTCATCATCTGATCAAGTGAAGTGAAATAACCGATGTAGCCAAGTAAGCATTTTGGTTGATGTTTGCATTCTCCACAAGTGCTTGCTTATGAACAACAAGAGAGAACTATTGAAAGGCAACTCCCATGAAAATTTGTAAACAGATCCATTGAATGATATGGATTCTCTATCGGACTCTAAAAATACTGCATAAGGATCTTGAAATTCATGCACACTAGGACTTAGCTCATCCAATTGATTACTTCTCTTCTCCTCATACCATGAATGAAAACTTTGATCTAAGCTGTGTGACGAGACTCCTGCTGAAAATGACAAAGAAACTAGTTTTCGGATCAAGTTTGTATCAATACTTTTGTCAAGCTCACAAATAGGAGAAGGACTTTGACTGCAGACATCATCCAACACATCAGCTATTGGATCATGAAAAACTTGAAAAGACTACTGCAACCCATTTTCTATTGGTTCCAATGAGATTTCATGATTTTTTACAGTCTAGCCATTTGAAGATATACTATGAAATTTACCCTTCAAAAACTGAAATGATTCCAAACAAAATGGTACAGAATCATCTTGTATCATTTGATCATATGGTCCAGCTTCCATGTCATCATTTTTAATTTGACAATAAATGGCATTCGGGGGCTACAAATCTGGATATGAGAAGTCTTGAACAAGGATTTCATTGTCCTCAAGATGATCCAGATCAAAACTTGTCGACAATTGATTTATGATTGCATGAAAGTTGTCTCTGATGAACTGAAACAAAGAAAAACAAAAAGGCAAATATGCTTCACTTACTTCAAAATTTGCTGCACTTTCCTCCTCATTTCCATAGCTAATATGTATCATTTGATCACTGTATTCGAGCTGCTGAAAGTGAACTTCCTCCTTCCACAAACCAGCTGCTGATTTGTTTGCAAGACTAGCTTCGGTTTGGAGAACATAATCGTCATCATACTAATCAAACTGAGGCAAATCATCAGTATAAAATACATCATCAAGCATACATGTCATATCAACATATCTCTCTTCTCCAAGATGATCTATAAAACAATCATTTTTAGATCTATGACAACTGGGATAAGAAAGAAAATGTTTTGGATCAACAACTTGTTCTTCTTCAATCAATGAGCTATGGTCTTGAATGTCATACTCATTCCTTGTGGTGATCTTTTGCATCATCTCTTCTACTGCATTTACCAAAATGTCAAGCTTTACCTCTAAAGATGTCGATTCCTTTGGATCTATGTTCTTCACCTCTTCTTCCTTCAACTTTTCCCTTATGATCAACAAATTAGCCTCTACATCTACTACATTGTTCTGAATCTCTTCAAGTGTTGCAAGGTTTATTTCTCTTAGTTGAAACTCCATTTCCGAATCCAAGGCTTCTGGGTAATGCAAGAGAGTGGATCCAGGAGGAGGTCTTATATTAACCGGCATCGAAAAGTAAACTTGATTAAATCTGGCAGAAAACTGTTGTACTGTCTCCCTTGCAATCTTTTCAACTGGTTATACTCTTCTATAATCAAGAAAGGGTTTTGTTTAACCACCCACCTATCGAGGAAAACTTTGACGAACTACTGGAAATCTGAGATGCTTGCATCAAACAGGGTTTTGAACCAACTCTTGACTTTGCCTTGCAAAGAAAGAGTAAAAAGCCTAATACTAACATCTTCTTCATCAACTTCAAAAAGATCAAGAAAGGACTCAAAATTCAATACATGTCTCTCAGTAGCGATATTGTCGTGTTCACCATCAAATCTTGGTAGATATAGATCATGATTTTTAGGGAAAGCATGGGATATAGGAGGTAAAATCAAAGGCTTGTATCGATCTAGAATTTTACAAGGTATAGGAATATGTACAAAAGGTGTAGAATCAGTCTTGGTCTCTTGAGGCTCATCAGTTTGAAGACGGTCATTACAAGATTCAAAAAAAGGGTCTTGATCAAAATCAAAGGCATGCAAACCTTTGGTATTCACAATATTCAAAGGGAAGGAATCAAATGTAGGTCGAGGATCTTTTCTCAAATACAATATACTTTGCAAAGCCTTCTTGACATTCTCAGAAAAAGAGAAGAAATAATTTAGAACAAAGAACCAACTGTCTTGGATGAAATTCCAACTTGAATACCCGATCTTTCCATATTGTCCTTTCATGTTTCTGTTGGTCAAGTTCATCCTCTAGTGGAGTCCTTGGATCTGATCTTGAAACTGATTTGGAGTTGCCTGGTGAAAGATTTCAGCCTTGTTGTGTCTGATCATTGTTCACCATCAACAATTAGATCTAAACTTGATACATTTTATTGGAGAACATAAAATTTGCAAGTCAAATGTTCAGTTCATAAACTAAACCAGAGATTGACTGAAGCAATGTTCATCTACTTATGCACTTGCAAAGCAAGAGCAGTTCAAAGGCTACCTGGCTACTTTAGGCTCCGTCTGTAGTTCATAAAGCAAACAACAATAACAAGCAAAAAAACTTGTTCTTCCGAAGTATGGTCACCACTATGTTAGTGCCTAAAGCTACCTCAAGCTGAGAAAGGTAGGTCTAGGGTAACATCAAACCATGCTTAACCTGGTAGCAGCCCTACTAGGCCGGGAGAGGGCTCTCTCATTGTCAATCTCAGGAAAATATAGAAAATGAGGCTTGAGATGACTGATGTAAAGGCTAATTTTAGGCTAGGTATATGCTCAGAGGAGTTTGATTGAGTTTTATGTTGGTTTGCCAGATCAAAAGTGAAAGGCGGATTTGGGTCTGGGAAATGGACACAGTCTTGCAGAGATCTCTATGGTTTAGTACTTTGAAATAAGTGAGATGGAGAGTCTTAAGACTGGTGAAGAGTTGGAGAGGGCATGAAAGTCTCAAGGATCCTCTTCAAACAGCTTAAAACATAAATAACTAAACAAACCCAAGGTAGAGCACTGCAAACATCAATAAATTCTACCTGTATCCTTGTTTCATTTAGTAAAGATCAACAGAAAGAGATGATGGCATACATAACAACATGTAAACTTGCATTACAGAAGGAAAAACAATACCAAATCAAGTTGCCACAAGAATCCCACAAAGTGCTACAAACCCTGGTCTATTCCTTTGCGAAACTACAAAATTGAATGTACAATAATGCTCAAAGAATTCACAAGAGTCCAACCTTTTCCAATGACTGAAAAACTACTAGATATAGGAAAAAAAAAACTCATCCTAGCCTTTGGGGGTCAAGTTCATAAGTTTAGGATTTGTTTCAACAAGATCTAAACTGAGAACTAAAAAGTAGGCAGTGGAACAACTTGCCTCTAAAAACTAGGAAACTGATTCATTTAGTTGCAAACTACCTTTTCGTGATGAATCTACCTCCATGAGTGGAATTTTAGCATATTTACATCAATATCAATCAAGTTACATCAAATTACATCATTAGTTTGACTATGAGAAAGAGAAAAGTCAAACTAAGAAAAAACTAGGCGACAAAATACAGTTTTTTTGGCAAAAAAGTCAATTTTCCATCCTGTGCGCCGTGCCTCTGTCCCTGTGTGTCGCGCCTTTTTGTAGATGATGTTGGAGGCCTTCCCATGCACCAAATTTACTCCAAGTGGACTTTTTGGAAATTTCTATCTGTCTACTTTCCAGACCAGGTGGAATTTCTAAATTTGGTCTCCATTTTCCCCTCCAAACATGAGTTCTCCCAACACCGCTTCCTGTGTGGCCAAAAAGGGGCAGAAAGGTCATTTTTGAGGTGTTTTTGACCCTTTTGGAATCTCAAAACTTGACAAAATTTCTTGGCCATTTGTGGATATTCATATTTTTGCATGAGAAATCCAAAAATGTTGATTTTTTATCGAAAGGAGGTCCCTAGCAAAAGCGCGCGCCAGGTGGCGCAGGCACCAGGTAGAAAAACCTTTTTTTACTCCAAAAATTCAAAATTTGCAAAACGTTTCCCAAATTTCTTGAAATTTGGGGTGAGTGTCCTTCATTAAGTTCTGTGTTGGGTTAAGGAAGCCTCAGCCAAGATCTAGAGTCTATCTTGCTCTTTTATCTTCCTTAATGCTTTCTTCAACTTGGCCTTCAAAGTCCTTATTCTTGCTTTGCAACTTTTGTTTCTTGCCAAATAGTGGTAGGTCATGTGCCTCAACATCTTTTTCTCTTTTTTGGCCTTCTCTAGCATCTTTTCCAAGTGCATGTTTACCCTCTCAAGCCAAGATTCATGATCAGCATCAATTTCTTGTTCAAGTGATGTCAACTTGACTTTCCTCCTCTTGGCAAATTTCCAGTTTTCTCTTATGTTTTGGAGCTCTATGATGGTTTGCTGATCCTCTAACTATTTTTTCCTCTACTCAAGATAGTTGATTATCCACTTGGCTCTTTCCAGGTTGAGAGACAAGTCATGAATGTCAGCTTCTTGTTCCTGAATGCTCTCCTTGAGATTTGAGCTTTGGGAGCCCAAATCGGTGTCAACATCCTGAATGAGAATGAAATCTCTCTCTTGACCTTCTGAAGGCCCCTCATCATGCAATGGTTGCTTACCCTTGTCCTGTACCTGCTTTGCTATTGAAGGAAATGAGACCCCTTCCACCCCGGGTGGAGATAGTACTCATTTTGCTGCTGCAAACAATCTCCTTGTGCCCTTTTGGTAAGTGACAAACACTGGCACACTGGTGGTTTGCGGCTCATGCACCTCTTGCTGATGTGAAGGCTCTCCTAACTCATGAAAAATTGGTGGGGGTACTTGTTTTTACATAATACCATCAATAGGTCTTAAATTACATTTGTCTGTATCCAATAATGGATAAATACATATATAATAATAAGGGCCGCCAGTCTACAAGCGGTGAGGATCGAAGAGAAGATCGCTTAATCTTCCAGGTGGGGTCCGGTCGACATCCCGAAAAATCCTTCACCAAACATGTATTTATAATAAAATCATGTGTTAACGGGGTAGGCATATGAAATTTGGGTTCCTGAACTCTCAATTGTTATAGGCAAATAGCTTATTTAATGCATGGTTGTTCCTTCCAATAAAGAAACTAGAGGGGCAGGATAACGAGGGAGCGGACGCGAATTAGGTTTAAATAAAGATATGTTTATGGATCAATCTGGTATGATTAGGCATCGCGGTATCTCAACATGAATTTGAAGGCCTCCAACTGGATAAGATATTTTAATTTGACTGGCAGGAAATGAAGATGTTACCTTTCAAGAAAGAAGTAAATGAACTGAAAGTCCCGACAATCAACTCGTGCTATGAATCCTTCCTGTAAGGACGTCTTACTAACCTGGAATAGATTGATTCTCTTGCTTGCCTGGATAGATTTTTGATCAGGATAAGTCGACATCGCCATCTCCTGGATAAGATAATTTTGATTTGACTGGTCGGGCTTTGTAAACGAAGGCATTGTAGTTATGTAACGAAGTTATCCTTGTAACGAAGCAATGAGCCTGTGAAGACCTCATGTGAAATGAAATCCTCCCATGAAACATTCAGTAAACTAAGCTGATGCAAAACCACAATCTTGATTAATGCAAAGTGATAGATGCTATTATACTGCTGATGAGGAGGTTTCCTTTGCACTAATGTGGTTATTTTCTCGATATTCGGGTATATGAAATAGGGGAGGTTCATCATCCTCACCCTAGTGAAATGCATTAATAATATGATGTGGTAGGCATATAGGTGAGAAAATCTACCTTTACAGCTGAAATATTTAATTATGAGCTTCAACAATGGAGCACATGTGTCCTGAAGATACCTGAAAGGGAAAACTCTACTAATCTACCTCTAAAAAATAGCCTTGATATAAAGCTCATAATGTTCCTTGTCCACGAGTTGTCCTTTGTTCCATTGTTCACCCACATTCGGAATACCTGTTGCTTCTGAGATAGGTTCACTTGGCCATTATGTAGATGAGTGACAAACAGCCGGGTAAGATGATAGCAAGAATGATGTCTAAAACAGGGGTCCACACCTTTAACATAGAGATAGTGTAGTCAGGTGCACTGGAGACATGACCATTAGGTGTGGGACCGTAGGTAAGACAAAGATAAAGTGCGGAACCAAAGTTTAACAAGCTTATAACAGGTGCACCACACCTTTTTCAGACTAGTTTTGGAGGCCTTACTAGTGTCCAAATTGGGCATGAGATAGCTCATTGGAAATATTATTGAGTCTACTTTCCAACAAAACTTGAATGTTTCAATTTGGAGTTCATTTTCCCTATCAAATGCCAAATCTCCCACGACTAGTCAACATGTGCAAAATGAGGTTGACTAAAGACAGAGTGTTGTTGCAGTCAACTTTTGAAGGTCTTCCTCAACTCCAAATGGAGCTCATGATAACTCATTGGAAATATATTTGTGTTTAATTATCATTTGACTCATCAAGGAAGTCATTTGGCCAACCAAGCTAGGAGAAATCTTGATTTTCCCAAGGTCACTTCAGAGGTGTATAAATTATCCTAAGGCAACTATATTTTTGAGATTTCTCTAAAACCATGACACTTGTGTAAAAAGTGGAGGCTTTCCTTCTTTTGCCTATTGTGGAAAAAAAGGTCTCTCAGCTTTCCCAAATTCATCTTTTCGTGCTCAAAAACATTATTGGAGTAAAACCTATCTCGATGTGTGGAGTAGGGGATTTGTCGAAATGAAGTGAAATGAAGGCGATAAGGGGCTTCTAAATACTTGAGAAACTTTTTGGAAGTAGGGAGAGATGTTAGGAAGTAGGGTAAAGTGTAATTTCAAATATTGAGTGAGGGTAAGGGGTAAAAAAGGGCAAAACACAGGCCTAGCCTAGAAAATTGTCAAGTTGTAGCAAGAAACTAGGGTTTGTGTGAAAATGAGGAATTTGAGGGATATTAGTGATGGGAAGTGTTTAATAAGGTACATTAAGGATAGGGGAAGGTGTATGAACATCAGGATACAAGTTTTGCTGATAATTTGACCATCCAAGAGAAATTACCTTCAAAACCCCAGGAGAGGGAAATGAACCTTACCTAGGCGCAACTGAAGCATGAACAAGGTGTAAAATGACCCATTAGAACATGACATGATGATGAAAACCCTCTGAATCATGGTAAACTCAGCTGAATTGTGACATGGGCCAAAATTTGGACAACTTTAAAAGGAGTGAAAACAAACCCTAGACCTAATACCTAGTGACCAAATTTTGCTTGAAGACTCACTGAAATGACAAAATTTGACCTTGACACCTTAAAATAACTTTGTAAGAGCATGTTTGATCACTGGAGCAAGGTTTCAAAGATTGACACTAACAAAATGTATAAGGAAATATCCTGCAAACCATGTCCTCTTTTGAAACACTGTTAAGGTTGACTGCTAGCATGAAATTGTGAAGATGATCCTCTGTAGGTAAACCATAGTCTTGATTATATTTTAGAAACCATCTCTCTTGATGTTTAGGAAGAGGGTGCAGAGGAGGTGTCATTGCAAATGCTCCTAGATTGTTCCATGGTCTAATTTGTTGATTTACCATTCTTAGATTAATGTTAAGTCTAGAAGAAGTTGTGCTTGAAGAAGGGCTTGTGGAAGTATTAACAATTGATGAGGTTTTCCCTATAGTACTACTGACAAAAATAGCACTGGTTAATGGTGGAGGAGGAATATGGGTGGAAGAAGATGACAAAGGGTGATTGGAAGAAGGTAAGATAGGTTGAGAAGAATTGGATTAAATAGAGGGAGTATGAGGTTGAGAAGATGAAATAATATCACTAGATGAAGACTCAGTACCAGAAATATGTTTCTTTTTCTTATGGGTTGGTAAAGGAAATTCAAAAGGTTGAATTCCAAGATTCTCACTTTGTGCTCTGGTAATAATTACAGAAGACTTTAGTGATGAAGTGACAATATCGTTAGAAAGTTCTCCCGAAATGGAAATCCCTTCAAATTTCTGAATTAAAGTTTGTAGTTCAGGAGATTTGGTAGGCTGATTTGGAAGATGCATGGAAGTTTCACCATCCAATTTCGTAGTCATGCTAAGAGATGAATATTGGGCAACTTCAGATCTAGAATAAGGGGATTTAGAATGTGATCTGGAAGTTGGAGGAGACTTTGAGGGTGAGTGACTCTTAGAATGACCTATAGGTTTGGAATGAGACTTTCCTACCATTCAAAGTCAATTTCCCTACTTAGAGCACCAAAAATGTTGATGTTCTTAATGAATTCATCAACATTAGGGAAAACCACCAGTTGAGATCTTAAATCAAACTCTTTTCCGTTTAGAATGGTAGCTCTGACTCAAATTATGGGACCAATTTCCCTTAGAAAAAAAATTATGGAGTGGGATGGAAAGTGATAATGTATTACTAATAGGTATTGATAACAGAAATAAAAGATACTATAAACTACTTATTATACCTAGCTAAGATGATGACATACATGCTACAAAGATCACAATTAACACAATAATATAGATCATTATGTAATCTTGATATTAACGCAATTAAAGAAAATTAATTAAACTAAATTAATTTGTTATAACATCACATATATTTGAGATCTCGTTGCTCAAAATATAAAGCAATTTTCCATCAAGCATATCAATAGTGACCATGAAATATTGATTTTCAGATATACATGTAAAAAAAAAAAACATTATAACAATTCCATTCAAAGAAAATGCATAGATAAATAGGATATTAGTACTTGATACACTGTATCTCTTCTCATCGCGGAAATGCAAGTGGTTTAGCTTAATATTAAGAAAAACTTAAATACAATAGTGCAATTTAAGTCTTTTATTGGAAAAATTTGGAACCCCTTCTCCATCTCGGAGAGGGAATTTATAGATTTACATACAAAAAATAAAAACAAACTATCTTAACAACTCTTCAACTAAAACAAGAATAATAGGAAAATTAGGAAATAATTGCAACAACTTCCTAATCTTAGGAAGAAGAATGCCCAATAGTTAGTTGTCACAACCTGTAGATATCCAACAAGATCGTGTGTTCCGGAGGGTACCTGAGTTTAATCCTCATATGACTTGTAAAAATAACAATTTTTAATGTTGGCAACATATGAGAAGTGGAATTTGAGAGGAATCGAAGAACCATCCATTGGCTATGTGGCTTGAATAAGAACTACCAATGATGTTCTAGATCCATCTTAAATAACTATTCAATCCTTTCTTCTATTGTTGCACTCTATTCTTGCCAAGCCTTTAGTAATATCTTGGAATTTGGCAACAAATCCTCAGAGTAGTTGGGAATGAGATTCGATTGCAACAATTTGTCATTGACCATTTATATTATTGAACTGGAAGTATCCTGAGCTTCATGCACAAAAAAATCAACCTACTTCATTTTGATTTCCCATTCTCTAAATATTATGATTTTCTAAGTTTCATCCATCTTAGGAAGGTTTGCAGCGCTTCCTTTAACACTTTTTTGCCAGTTCAGGAAATCATCAAGTTCATTTACTTCCTCAAAGTATTTTTTCATGCCTGACAATTGATCACTCAGAGATTTTGCAATCTTAGAATGATATTGAATTGATGTAATCTTATTCAAAAACATTTTTTCGTTGAAACCTTAATAACAAATTTAATTATTTGGCTTCCTTCTTAAACTCTGACAGTTGGGGATTGACATGCAATTGTTCAGTTCTATGCTGCATTCCCTTGATCTGGTCATCTTTCATTTACATCTGCTTCTCATGCTGAATATGTAGGGAATCAAGCTTCTGCTGCAACTCTGTGATTTGATTGTTCCATTGTTCATTGATTTTTTCTTTCTCAACCTCGTGGGTCTACTCAAGCAAGGTAATTCTTTGTTCTTTCTTCTTCAAAATTTCCTAGACTTCTATCGCTTTATCAATGGAAACTGATGCATAAGCATCAGTGAACTGAGTAAATTTCCCCAACTCATCTGTTGGGGTTGCAGTGGATCCTCTCCATAAGACTTCAAAGGAAAATGCCTTATAAAAAAATTATGACTGAGATTGATCCAACTTTCTCTTTTTCCTTCCTCTTTTTACCACAACTTTATGTTGAGGACTATGAAAAATGTCTAGAGGAGGAATCTCTTCCACATTTAGGATTACTTCGGAGGTGGGAAAAGCATGAATAACCTCAAATTACTTCTTATATAGAATAGAAGATATTGCACCATTTTTATTTGATTTTTTCTTATGTTCATCCTTCCCAGTACTCCCTTGAATATTTGTTTGTTGTGAATAAGTAGAAACTGGATTTTTGGTTGTACTCTTTGAATTTAAAGTCATGTTGAACTCATTCCATGCTTCATTCAATTCAGAATTAAGAATAAATTCATCAGTCTGGGGAGGAGAAGAAATAACAACAACCTTGCGCTGAGTCTTAAGAGCAAATATTTTTCCATATAAGCCTCTGGTTGAGTTGTAGATACAGGTGATTGTTTTGAAGACAACTGTAACAACTGTAAGGGAATTTTAGCTATTTGAGAATTGCGATATTGAGAAAATTGGCCTTTTCCTTTAGGATTTAATTGTTATTCCATTTTTAATAGAACTGTAGAATAGGTAGAGGACCATTCAAACAAATCATCTAATTTATTTTGTTCATGGACAAATTGCCTAAGATTTTGAGAAGCAATGAAATTATTTACAACAAAAATATGATCATATTGCTTGTTGGGCATAGTAGGTAGATTGAGAGCTTGAATAGCTAGAATTTCCTTCTTTGCATGGTGATAGTTTTCTAAGGAAAATATAACAAATTTAGCATAAAAATATGGTCACGTCCTTTTATTTGAATCCTTTAATGTCTTAGAAATGCCATATCCTACTATTTTATATGCAATTTCTCTGCTTAAAAGCTTGTCTGGGATGAACAAGGATAAGACATGAGGATGGGCGAGACTGCCATAAACTCTTACATAAGTGAATAATTCCTCTCCTAACCAACTCCCAACTCTCCAAAGGTTATCTCCAGCCTCTTGATACATTCGAGGTGGCTTGGACCCAAAAATGGATTTATAAATTGGAAGTATGACTCTGTGGTAGATTTGATAAAGATGCTCCTAATATTTAGTTTCACATAAGACATCATGATAAATATGTATGGGCTTCAGATCTTGTAGAGTCCATTTCTAGCACACGAAAGGAAAATCCATTGAAAAACATAAGGCATCCATGATGTAGGAAGACATATAGAAAGGAGGAATATTATTCTTAGAAATACTGCAACCCTTTATAAAAGCTAGAATATGCATAGTGAAATTATTAGATAGTAAAGTATCCCAATCAAATATATATTCCTTTGAGGCTCCATCAATAAGAGGTACCCAGTCATCAGAAAATTTTGACACATTGGGTAGTGCATGTAACCGACACAACATAGTAGTGACTTGGCAAAATGGACCGATGAGAGAATCAATTGAATACTTACCACTTTCCTCCACTTTGTGTTTATTCGGGTCTTTTCTCCAAGGTCTAATTTGTTTCGATGGGTGTCCATGATCCTTTATGAAAGCTTCCACATATGCCTTGTTATATTTATACTTTGGATTGGGTAGGTGATACATGCTCTACAAATCATTGTTGTAATAAGGCCCAATAAGTGTGCCATTGTTAGTGTGAATTTTCCTGTTGGAAATGTCCAAATTATCCATAACACATTGGACCATATTTGTATAAGGAAGTAGTCATAGCTTGGTTGCAATCCTATGTAAGAAAGAATTGGTAACATCTCTAGGAGTAAATTTTGAGACCGAGACACTATCATATGTCGTAACTATTCTCCCTGTAAACCTGGGATTCGCATCCTCAAAATGTTGATAAATCACTTCCTAAGAAGAAATTCCAGCATCTTTGGTGCATACTATATCAGAGAACAATCTAGATCCCAGATTCTTCTCATCTGTGTCTTCTGCAAATGGCCCAAATGATTGCTGCAATGGAGCTTTGTTCTTAGCTTTCCATCCCTTCTTCATGTCTTCGTAATGCCAGGAATCAAAGTTTTCCTATGATGTATAGACGTAGCAGCATAGTAGAAACAATAATTATCAACAAATTAGCATTGTTAAAAATGATTTTACAATAATAAATCATTTTTTTGAAACAAATTAATAATATCAAAGTGAATTAAATGTAAATCATTTATGATTTTGAGATGCATTCAAATCACCTTTAAATCTAATAAGTAATATAATGGGAAACCATGTGAAGGATGCTAGATGGAACTAATTCAGAAGTGAAATATCAGAGAACCATTTGAATTAAACTTATGATATCACGATTCCTCGTAATAAGAAGCCCCAAAATACAAAAGGATCCTATAATAGAAAATCCAGAAATGAATATTCTTGATATGAAATAAAGAGTTTTCAGAAGATTTTTGCAGGAGTATTTTAAAAATAACATTTTCGAAATGTATAGTTTCGAAATAGAACCTCCCAAAAATAGAATACTTTATATAAAATAAAAAAAGGATATCGGGCTTTGTAGTTTCGGAGGTGTCATTTCAGAGCATTTTCTCAAAAATTTCTGATAGAAAGATTCCGAGATATAAAGGCCTTAAAAGGAAGCATCGGGAAAGTTATTTTAGAGGAGGCATTATATTTAACTTATGATATTGAAAGTCTCGAATATGTAAAGTTTTAAATACTAAACGAACACATCGAGGTCATATTTTGGAGTTAAAGTTTTCATAACTCTATATTGATAAATCTTACAAAATAAAGAGGTGTCGATAACAAATGACCCAATAGCATAAGTTTAAGTATAAAGAGAACTTCAAAAGTGGGCCCATCAAAACTTTAGTATTTCGTAACACTTTTAAAATTCACCTCCGATAAGGGAGTTATGATGATTCATCCTGCCAAGGAATTGCTTAAGTTTTATAAAAATGATTTTAAGTGCTTATAACTTATTTCCCTGTTGTCCATTTATTAAAAAAAGAAACATACTTTTAATTGAAAAACTAAATAAAATAAAAAGGGTCTCCATTATTTATTAGAAACTAAGTAAAAATGGGCTTTATTGTTTGTTACAATAGGTCAGAAAAGTTCGTGGGATCTCCAAAAGCTGATTAAAGTTGAAAATATCAAAAAGGCTAGTGGTGTTATTGGTTGATTGAGTCAATGTGATAAATCTAGATCAAATCAAGCATATGAACAGAGTTGTGATGCCCAGTAGTTCTGTGTAATTATTGGGTTGAGTGGTTGAGTTCATCTACATATTGGAGGAATCTCAATGCTAGTATGGTTGAGTCTTTTGTGTGTTGAGTGTGTCTGTGTGTGGAGAAGAGTATGCAAGTTGTGTGAGTGGTATTGCAAATTTTGTTGGAGAAGTGATTGGTGAGATTGTGTGGCATCTAGTGGAGTATTTGGAGATTGTTTTCTCCTGTGTTATTAATTTGAAAATGACTTGTGAGTGATCTCATTTAAATAATTAATGAATGAAGGTATTACAGACTCATGTGTTGGTGTCTGTCCATGTTATGTTAGGAAACAAATCAATCAGATTGCGAAATACAAAAACACTGGAAAATGGAAAACAGTAAGAGAAACACAATAAGCAAATACAAGAACACAACAAATTAATAAGGAGTTCACCCGATCCTCCTGGGCTACGTCTCTGGTCCAACTTTCAGTGGCGGCCTTCTTTTATTGTGTCTTTAAAGCAGAGTTTTTACAACAAGGAGCTCAACTTTGAGTCTCCTGAAACAAATAATGCTTAGTAGGGTGGTTCTTGGATTCCCCAAGCCACTAGAGTGCACAGACTCTTTCCTTACCAAGTCCCGACCTCTCTGGTCTTTAATGGGATGAGTCCAATGTGGTGCTCAATTCCCGATAGATATCCTCTCAGGGATTGCTTGAACCTCTCAAGCCTTTTGTCTGCTCAATGCTGCCTTAGCTCTGTAGGTCAGCTCGGCCCTCTGCATCTTGCTTCTGTCTCACTGTCTCTTTCTTGCTTGTCTCTGTTCTCCTTCCATTCTGTTCTCTGTCTGTTCATGGCTTAAAGCCAATTTGTCTCATCATTGTTCACTTCCTCTTCCACCCCTTCAGATCGCTTGTTGTTTTCCGCTTGGAGTTCCCCACCTCTGCATCATCGCCATCGTGTAACGTCTTACAGGGAAGTGGCCACTTGTCCTCCCATGAATTACGCCAGCTCTTTCCTTAAATGGTTCGGTATTTTGGTTACACTGTGTAATGATTCATCTGCCAACTCAGCAGTCAAATCGGACTTCAAACTTTATGTGTTGTAGCTTATTTTCCCTTCAGATTCGGTTTCTCATTGGGCGCAATCTTCGCAGTTAGATCTAGAGCCCCCAGATCCTACGGTGTTTGCTCTTATCGCGCAATTGACTTGCTCAACCGTTAGCTTGCGATGAGAGGCGGTTTTCTCTCTCATCCACTGGACACACTGTTATCCGGGAATAGTGTCCACTTGGATGCTGCTATTCCCACTAAGGTGGGTGGCTATCTTAGAAACAAACAATCGAAGTCTACTATTTTTTCCTTTGAAGAAAATAGGCGACAGGAGAACCAAGAGGACCAACCTCAGTCTTGCGCTTGATTTTCTCTCCTTCTTGATAGAGTTTCGCCGCTTCTTCTTTGTCTGCCCAACTTCAAAAGAACCTGTGGAATCACAGCAACATACTACTATGCAAGAAACAAGGA
>APFE031531126.1:311324-324829 GCA_000404065.3 Pinus taeda
AAGAATCATGAAAATTTATATTAAATGTAAATAACTAATTGTTATAGAAACATAACATGACATTAATATGGTTTTGTTGAGTTAGCATATCTTTTTTAATTAGAAATTTTCATATTAAAGAATCAAATAAAAAATACATATATTATTTATTTAAATAAAATTAGTTGATATTACTTTTGATTAAAGATAAATTAGAGAAAGATATAATAAAAAAAATTGTAAAGATAATTTTTTTGATAAAGATAATGAAATAAAGAGAAAGTAAATTATAAAATTTAGAAAAAAAATTGTTAACATGATTGTTTCTCTAGTTTTGTTACATTCATTGATATCCTTCCACAATGCATAGATCTCTTCCCTGTGATACACAAGGTGGTATAACCAGAAAACACAAAAAATCAAATCAAAATGTAGTTGCATTAACTCACTAGAGTCTTATCAAGCCATGAATAGGAATACAAAATAGAATTTTATAAGAATAATCAAACAATTCTATCAGTGATTATAAATAATTGTGATTGGGAAGTGTGATCTTTGTCAGAAAATTTTGAAATTAATTTGTAGGAATGTTTATAGTCCCATAGAATTTAACATTATGGTTAATATTTTAATATAGTAAGCGTTTGATTTTTTTCATTAGTGAATCTTTCCCTCCCCTTGTGCTTTCCCTTTAAGGAGTTTACTATATTTTGTAACAAAAATTCCATATTATCATTATGTTATTTCATTATTCTTTCATTGCAAGGATTAAGTGTGGTGAGAAGACTCGGCAGAATGTTCGCACATAGAGGTAGTCAACCAATTCTGCCAGAGTATCGAATTCTTTATCTTGTGTGGAGTGCCCGCCATTTTGTATTCTTCTCGATTGTTGTAGGAGGTAGTCATTTTCTTTAGTGATATTGATTTCAAGAACCATACATATGTTCTTAATATTTACAAACATTTAAAAACATTTTTAAAGAAAATATGGAAACATTTCAGTGTAAATATTTTTCAAAAAAATTATGCTTGTAATTGTATCTTCAAAAATTTCTCAAGATCTTCACCGTATATATTTATTTACCAGTAATGTTTTCTAATATGCCTAAATTTTAATTTATATTATTCCTTTGCAACTTTTTCTTAAGATAATAATTTTCTAATCATGTTTTATTTAATAAATAATTTTAATTCCTAACTTCTTTATCTAATTTTCATTTGTTTAATTTATTTTTTAAATAAATCATTTTGATCGTTCATCTTCTTTATCTAAATTCTATTTATTTTATTTTATAGTTTTATAGTTTTTAATTGTTACAAATATTTTGTTAAGATCGCAGGCCTTTTATATATTTTGAGATTTGATAGCAACTTTTTATGTAGATGCATGATTTGAATCAAGATTTTGTTTTTATTAAGATTTATGAAGTTTCTTGATTTACATGCAAATTTTCTACACATTTTCCTTTTTTATATGTTCTTTTAGACTTTTAAAATTGTTTTAATTTGTAAGTAATTTTTAATTTTCTTAAGAGGTAAAAGATTTAATGGTTGATGCAAACAAAAATGTTTCCTCATAGTTAAATGAAAATTGTAAAGTATATCTAATTTTTCAGTGGAATGTTTTCATCATAACGCATAGGCTATGTTTTCGGTGTGAGAAAGTAATAGCTAAAGTAATGATAAGATAAAACTACAATTTGATATACAAAACTACATATTTTGTTCCTAGTCCAACTCTTTATATTTTTTAATAATATCTCATTCCTTTTGCCTTCAAGCATGTGCCTAAGCTTGTAATTATTTATTTATTGCTCAAAAACATATAATTATATCTATAAAACCTATAAACAAGTAAATAGAAAGAAAAACTCATAAGTATAAAATTATAACAAGAGTTAAATTAAAAATTAATTCTGAAAACATAATTTATTAAAACACAAACAAAAAACATGAAGTTACATGTACTTGCGTGTATGCTTTAATCCTCTTAAAATATGTGGTAAAATCATAATTTAAGAAATAATAATTGTAAGTTAACTAACACTATAATATTCATTAAAATCAAGAAAGAACTTAATATTCTATAAATGTTTTTAATATTCCTCAAAATTGTATTAGTTATCTACCCAAGTATAAGGTAAAGTTGATCCGGATTTATAAAGGAACAAAATGAAGTACATATATAAATAGAAATACAAAGCTATAGTGAAAAAAGTAACTTCAATTCATCAATAAAAAAGTACTAAAAACAATTATATGTAGAATGGAAATAAACTAGCATGAGCGATGGTAGTTTATCTTATAAAAGAGATGTGGCAGCTACATTCCTTCTTAATTATGTTACAATGAGGCTCAGAGGCCTATTTATTATTGAGAAATGATGAAAAATCCAAAAACCTGACCCTAGGAGATGAAGTGCCAAAAGCCTATGGGCCCTGTTGGGGTAAATTGGTACATCAACTTCCTAGGTTAGTAACTTTGGCATACGATCTTAGTTTGATGTATATGATACCTCGTTAGAAAGATTTTTTTGGGGAATACAATTTTATACCACAAATATTATCCATGGGCTATTGGTTTTCTCATTTTGTAAAAAACCAATGTCCTTCAGGGCTACAAAATGGCTCCAGAAGTTCAGGACCCAAAAAAATGTCAAAATTAGTAAATTGTGCTACAATTAAGGAAATTGAAAGAAACAATGTTGGGGGTCCAAGTGGAAAATATGGGTGGCCACCAATATCCACCTCAATCATTCCTCCCCTCTTAGGAAGCATTGGTCCATATTGCATTGAGTGCCTCCATGAGATGGGAAAACTTCTACTGAACTAGTTTTCTAGTGAGCCACTTTCCCTGATGTGGGAGTTGGTCAACTTTAACAAATCGATATAGTTGGATCTTGTGTTGGTGAGTGTTCTTGATTTGTCTATCCATGATATAATTAGTTATGGAATGTTCCATGATGTCTGGGTTGAGCAATTTTGGTGTTATTTGTTTTGCAATGTCTTATGTGTCTAGAAATGGTGGAAAGTATGGTCAAAGGTGGTCCACATTGAACACTAGGTGCAGGTCAAGGAATGGGGGAATTTTGAGGTCAAAATATTTGTCTCCCATAGCCTTGTTGATGGTAGAAGGCCCATATCAGAGTGTTCATAGCTCCCGATCGAATTTGGTAAGGCATTCTCTCTACAAATTCAACCAAAATTTGTCTCCCACCTTAAACTTATGTGGCATCTAATGTTGATCATGTCATTGCTTGTACTTGGCATTAGAATTATCCAATATTTCATGCACCTGCTAAATAAACCTTGTTTTCTTATTAGCCTTGGACTGTACATGTGTAAATTATGTTTATGTAGTAGAATGAGGCCTGACAAGATCAATCAGACACAATGGTTGAAATCCTATACACACATGAACAGGAGTGTAACTAGTCAAGTTATGGAGAGACTTCTTGTAATTGTGTTGCATATGAGGAAGGCTCTCATCATAGGTTCATGGATTCTTATAGTTTTACATACATAATATGTGTACTATTATTTTGTTGATGACCTATATCTGGCCAATAGTCTAGATATGGAATTTAGTCGACTTGGTGAGCTTGGTGCCCAAAAATGTCCAAAGTCTAGACCATACCCTTCTGAGAAACTTGTTATCCCTATCCGATATAATGGTTTGCAAGATCCCAAAATGTACCCAAACTTGTCCATGGAATAGTTT
The DNA here is from genome assembly GCA_000404065.3 of Pinus taeda. Lineage (NCBI taxonomy): Eukaryota > Viridiplantae > Streptophyta > Pinopsida > Pinales > Pinaceae > Pinus > Pinus taeda. Next base: position 315,024 of record APFE031531126.1, read on the forward strand.
ATAAGTGTCCTCTATTGTGATACTTCTTGCAAGTTGCCAATATCGCCATCTTAGAGAATTTTCCACAACCACAAATTCACAGTCATTACCATGCTTGGTATAATGGAGGCCTGACAAATAGTCCATGAAGATGGATTCCTAGGACTAAATGGCAGTGGGCATAGGATTGTATAGGCCATGATTCTTGATGTTTGGCTTGGCAATGACACAAGAAGTGCATTATTTAATACATTTTCCAACATCTTGTCAAAGTTTTGGCCTGTAAGAATATTTTTGTTTAACACCCTCCCCCCACATCCACCCAAGTAACCATGCCAACTGGGGTAAACATGAGATGAGAGGCTACTATGATCATATTAGACCTCCTATGTAACCTTAAGGAAGTGGAATAGTTTGAACATAACACATAGTCATCCAACATCATCAATAAAACCCTGAGGACACAAGTCAACCACTCAAAAAGCCTATTCCTGGGTCCCACTATTGTTATGGATCTATTAGGCCATAGTCGCTCTCATGCTATGGGAAAGGGAGTGACCAGCAACCTAAATTCGCTCTAACAGGCTTGCTTACCAGAGACTAGGGACCAAAATTTCCAATTCTATGCTAGCGACCCTAGGATTTTAAGCCACTTTTTCAAGCCTAGAGCCCATACCACTTCCTAGAATGGAGTGATAGATTGAAATAGTTAAAAATAAAAGGAAACAATTATGTAAATGGAATAAGTTGAACAAGACCATAACCAGACCCCTACTAGCCATGCCAATCATTTCGTCAAAAGTATCATCAACATGTAACCTACAAGTGTAAACAGCAGAATTAAGTGTAGGGATCTCATACTTATCTAAGAATCATTATGAACCATTTTTCCCTTGTTTCATTTGTTGCATTATCATCTATTAGGCCATAGATACACTATCCATTCATTTATAAGTAAAAACATGATAAGATCCATACATAGATGTTGTCATAAAATACACATATAGCCATCATAATAGGAACAAAATTACCATAAACATATCATCCGACAAAATCCACATATACATCAATACATTTACACATAAAAATCAAGGGAATGAATTTCTCATTAATGAATGAAATGAACCAACTGGAGATGGGGCTACCACATTCCACTCGGCCATAGAATGGCTGAGCCAAATCTCTCTTTATTCATCCAGCCCCGTGCCATATTCCAAGCATAAATGTGGTTTTAAACCAAGAGAACCAACTAGGGAATACAGAGGCTGAACCACCTCACCCTTATCAATAGAAACCAAGGTTTAGCGTAATCCATCCTAGATCACTAGGCCAACACAATTAACACATCATAGTAGGCTTTATTGTGATCTCCACCCAATCACTAGGCCAAATAAGCATGGATGCCATCGGATTTCGCCACCTACACTGTGAGGAATTGTCCTGCCTCCTATTTTCTCAGGCTTTACCGCAAACCAAACCTATATCACTAGGCCTTAAATCAAGACTAACTCTCCAAGCTTTACTGCATATCCCAAACTTGAGATTGCTAGGCCCTGTTATCACTCAGATTTTCCCTTAGAAGTTATCAAAATAAGGGACACTCCGAGGTAACCACAAACCAATCTTTTAAGTACAGAATCTAGCCAATCTGTACTCAGAGAGGGCTCTCTCTTTATTATTTAGCTTTGTTTTATGGGATATTAGGGTAGTTATGAAAGCTTGTAGGGGATTTTTAGTTGGGTGGTGGAATTCTGGGAATAGATGGATAGAACAAGGCCTTCAAGCCATTGGGCTATGGAGTCAATCGAATATTGGCTTAACTGGATCAGATCAATTACTAAAGGGAAAACTCACAGGGCAAGGTAGTAAAACAAAAGGCAAATGTCCAAGTGCAGGTGGATGAAATGGTCTTAACTAGGGAGAAAGGGTAATTAAGAATCCTTTAACCGGGGTCAAGATGAGGAACAAAAGTGGCATATCAACAAAGGCAGTTAAGAATCAATTGTTTAATTGAGCCAAAGGGATAAACTATGAAGTAAGGGAGTATTCAAGAATTCCCTAACTATGATAGTCTAGCAGAAAACATTGATAAGATAAACAATTTAAGACAAAGTGTAGCAAAGCAATTTCTTAAAAACCATTACTTGTTTATCGTTCAGGTTTCATGAAAACACATATGATTATTACAGAGAAAAAACAGTAATAAACAAGAGGTATAGAATATTTATTTTATTTATGTTTGACACAAGTATCCTGTGAACAGTCTTTACTTTATTCCTTGATCCAGCAAGCCATACAAGTCTTGGTACAATATCACTTCAATTCTAGAAGAAAATGTCTATAGAAATGTCTTTGAATCCACACCTAATACTTCAAATAAAGAGGTATTTATACAAAATTTACATCAAAATATATCATAACTAAATGAGATCTATTCTAGGAAAATAAAATGTCTTTTTACACAAATTTAGAGATAGATGGTCTTGAATATAGTGACAGATAATGAACTAATTTTTGTTGTCCCTGCTTTTGTTTAAGGAGCTAGAGGCATGCTCTATGAATCTGCATATTGTTGTTGTCTTAGTAACTCTGTGTTGGACATCTGATTTGATCTCTTTCACTGATACTTTTTTACCTGTAACTGATACTCTTTACGTATTCACCAGCATTCATCCTTTTTACCAAAATTTACTGTGGTAAATATTTCTATTTACCTCACTGTTTACCATGGTATTTCATAGGATGTCAATCATGTTGGTCCACCAATCATCCTTTGGTATTCTTGTACTTATCATCTTCCTATAGATTTCATCTGCCTCTGTATGCTTCACAAAATTGGGTTGTACTGGGAATAGGTGCTTTACTTCATGTTCAATAAAAAACAGGTTCTCTAAACCATTGTAGAGCACGTTTCCTGTTGGTAATGCCTTGGTTGAAGATGAACTAGCCTGAATATCAGCCTGTTGATGTAGTTTGTCAATGTACTCAATCTAAACCATTAATTAATCATTGGTAACTAAAGGACTAAGAAGTCCTTTCATTCTTAAGATGTCAAATTTCTTCATGAACTCATCTATATCTTCCTGCATGCTTTTACATCTTCATTCCAAGCCTTGCATTAGATTCCTTTTTTTCAATACTTTCTTTATTTTGAGGATGGTAGCAGTCCTATCCTCAATATCTAATTGTTCCAACTATTGCCTACTTTTATTGTTCATAAAGTTGATTAATATGATAGCTTCCTCAAGTTTTCTACCAAGCTTTTCTCTAGTCTTCTCAATTTCTTCAAGAGCAAGCTTTACTAAATCAATCTATTCAAAAATAATTTGAATTGATGACCAAATATCATTGATGGAATCAATGATATTGGTCCACAATATTTTCCTGATGTCTGTTAAAGGCTTTTCAAATGATAGATCCTTCTCCAATGCTTTAATTTGTTGGGTCATCCCTTTGTTTTTCCTTATTTCTTCTGCATAATTCATCTTTGATATATCATATTTCTGCTCCAAAGTAGTGAATTTCTCTTTCACTTTTTGTAGCTTTGTTACTTGGATATTCATTTCCTCCATTGACTTAATCAAGTCCTCTGTGCTCTGTGTTGGTGTGTCTTCCTATGATGTACCTGTCGCTTCCATGGGTGGAGTTCTTGCCAAAGGAATGTTTGGTGGTAAAATAGTTGCCAGTGTGGAAGGGATTGTTGTTGAAACTATTGGCACTACAATTTGAGGCTATGTGGTCTACTCACTCTACCTTGACTACACTTCTTTTTCCAATTCCTGCTCTGTTTCCTTCAATTGCTCATTTAACTTAATGACCAATTCCATAAGTTCTTCTTGATTTTTCTTTTCTATAACCTCAGCAGTCTGAGGGTGAATTAGTGGTGGCAACTTTAATTGTTTTCTAATTGCAGCAATGTCTTCATTCTTTTTCTTGATTAAGCTTTTTTCTGCCTTAACATCTTTTGGGTCATGACCCAATTCAATTACTAACTCTTCTAATGATTTTATTATGTTATCTTTTTCCTGTGAGGAGGATTTCTCCAGCTGCAATTGGGTTGTAGTGTTGCTCAATGAATTTTGCAATCTATGAGCCATCATTGCTTTACTGGTGAGTGTTGAATAGACCATCTCACCTGTTTTCTTGTGTAATTCAATCTGGTCAATAGGGTGGATGTCTTTAACCATAACTTCAATGTCAGTTTTGAGATAATATACCTAGGATTTTCGCTATAGCACTGTGGGCTTTAGGAAACTCTTTTGCATTTTGCCCACTTTGATGTCAAAGGCTGACATCAATCTGGTCTGGTTTGTAGGGGCCATTTTTAAATATTGAGCACAGGCTTGGGCCTTCAGTTGCTCATTCTTTGCCTTGATCTCTTTAAATTTCCCCTTTATATCTATAATATTCTCAGAAGAAGACCTGAGAGATGAAACTTCTATGCTTTGTTGCCTTTCCAGTTCATGCCTTTGTGAACTTGAGGGTGTCCTACCTATTGGGAATGTTTGTAAACTATCTATTTCTTCCTTTCTCAAGCTCTTTGTAGTTTCTCCAATGAATTCCTCCTTTGAGTATAGATTCATCCTTTGCCTCTTAGCAAAGGGTTGATTTGTGGGTATGCTTGGAGGGGTAGCTACTTCCCTGTCTCTTTTCAAGTTCCTTTCCTCATTTAGAGGAGTCTGTAGCACTAGAGGATTTCCCATATTAGTCTGATTTGGATGTGGATGTGGTGGATCTAACTCTACAAATATTTCAGGCTGCTCTAATTTTTCTGGTTGTTCTGATGTAGATGGACTTGTTTCTTGAGTTTGCCTCTATAAAGTCTCTGTTGTGGGAGCACTAGATTCCTGGGCTAGCCTTTGGGAAGACTTTGCATGCACACGTAAAAAGGAGTCCAGGTCAAGTATCTTCTCCAAATCTTTCATTACATTCTCAATTTCAATTTTATCACTATCTTGCTCTATCAATGTCCCTTCCCTCCATTCATTTAGATTGACAAATTGTTCTATTTCGAGGATGATGTGATGGATATAAGGTGATAAATTGTGTTTTATCCTTTTATCACACATGAAACTATGAGGATTATAGGCCCAAGAAAAACTTTTCTTTAAATGCATATTCCTCTCTATGATTTCTTCTGCTTCTTGCCCTGCTTTTCTGTTGTTGCACACAAATGGGCGTAAGTGGTCTTTGATCCTCAATTGGGCTTTCTTCTTTGCTTTTATTAAGTGTATTTGATCAGAGTTAATTATTTTCCTATAGTACTCCAGGGTAAATAATCTCACGGGGAAATATTTGAGAAATTTGAATGGAGGCAGTTCACACCCATATACTTTGATCTCAGTATGATTCTGGTATAAGTACCAGTCACCTATCCTATACCTCTTTCACAATTGAAGGATTCCTTTGAGATCATCACTAATTCTAGGAGGAGAACTTCCTGTCAACATGGTAGTTATAGGATGGACAAACTAATCAATGAAATTTATATATGAATAGGGAGAAGAGGGTGAATGGTGAAAAATAGAGGTCCAAAAAATGACTGACCTAGGTTACTTTTGGTATCAAGCTTATGCACAGAGAATGGGAATTTGTCAGTTTGATACTAAAGGAAAAGGTGATACAGAACTGCATAATACTTGAACACTCTCTCATTTTCTAGCCTCATGAATTGGTCATGGAATTTGTCAGCTATGGATGCAGCATAGTCATATTTGACAACAGGAGCCTAACCAGGGGTGAAGATACTCATGAAAACTAGGGTCAATTCATCAACAAACTCACTAGTATTGAAACCCATAATGGCAACAATCATATTAACAATATCTTTGCCTATATCAATGAAGAAACATGTTAGGTAGGGAAGGGGATATTTGGGTATATGATTCTTATCCATGAAAGTATGGCAAATATGGTTAAGTTCAGAACTAGACATCTTCGTGGATTTTTCTAGTAATTCTCCAATGGAAATGGGGGTGAGGTTATGGCTGGGCTAAAGTTGTAACATTTTGTTAATTGAATCAGTGGTAATGGTAAACAGGACTGACTGATTAGGGGACATTACAGCTCTGAGGTTAGGGTTATAATTGGCCTGGCATTGGTGGATAATGTCTAGGAAAATGTGCACAGAAGGGAAGAGGTACTTTGGGAGATTTGATTCCCAAAGTCCAATGGTATCTGAATTGTTCAAGTAATCGTCTCGGCATCGACAATATATTTTCAGGGGGCATTTATCAAGTTCAAGGTCCTATATTTGGAATTCTTTATCTGCTAATGGAAGGTAATCCAAGTCTTTATGGGGATCATTGACTAGAGGTACATTGAAGGCCACGGGGGTTTCCATCCCGGTTCTTGTGTTTTCAGGGATGAAACTTGGATTTCCAATGAAATTGTCAAAAACCGAGGTGTCTGGGAGTTTTGAACTAAGCTTAGCAACTCAAATATACTATAAATTTTGGGTTTTAAAGCAATTTGCAGGAATTTTCAGTATATAACAGGGTTTCTGGGAGAAAGTCTGGTAAATACCTGTTTCTGGGCAATTGGCAAGGATATTCACATTCGTAGGATGCACACAGTGGACTAGAGTAGCGTTAAAGGGCAACGTTCAAGGTGGTTGACAGTTTGGGGATGAACTGGTTGATTTTGACGTATTGCGTGCATGCATGGAACTATTCTGGATAAATGACGAAGAATGGATTATAATTGTTTTTTATGCAAAGTCAATATTTTGGCAGGTTTAGTGACAAAGACAGGTGGCGTCATCTTGATGATGTGAAGTTTTGTCGTTTGTGGGAGGTGGTAAGTGGGTTTCATCACACCGCTTATGGGAGGTTGGCGGTATTGAGGGAGGGTCGCGCGATTTCACTAGTCATTTGACACGTAGCATCGACACTTTTGGGAAAACCGCTCATATCGCAAATTTAACGTCCGACCAAAGGGCCCGTGCAATATTACCGATAGCCATTAGATCTGAGAGATCTGATCAGATAGTGGTTAGGGGTGGGAAGTGACTTAATAGTTAATGGAGGGGGCCTGATGTTTAATTAAAGAATTTAATTACATCGGGGCAATGTGATTGGTCGAAAGTTGTTAATTAATCCTAATGATCAATTAGCCCTTTATTTAGCATGGCGGAGGTCAGGGTTCTTAATTAGTTACGGGTTGACTAATTAATTCCATTACCAAACGTTATTAAGGTTATATTGCAACCATGGAGCAGGATATATAACTTATTGGGTTTGTAATAATAATACGGGTAAGGGGTAGTTTATTTTTAGGAGTTAAATAATAATATTAATTAGCGGTTAATATGACCTTGTGGCGTATGAATATGCACCAAGTTAATAATGTTTCCAAAAGTGTATTTCATCATATAACATTTAAGACTTAGGCTAAGTGAATATGAGAGTTTATATCGAGAATGTTTTAATTTCCCTAAGTAAAATAGGATTTTACTTAGGAAAAACGTTATTAAGGGAATAAATGATTTTATGGAGGGGAAAATATTAATGAAGGGGATTTAAGTACTTTAGGTATTTCAAATTATTCGGCTGAGGGTCTGGTCCCTCCAAAATTCAAAGAAATGCTCTAAGCCCCTCTAACTTGTTTATGGATACCTTTAGCACTTAGGGGAAATTAGTGATTTTTTTAGGGAATAATGGAGTAAGGAAGTTAATTAATTTGACTTTATTTCCTTGATGATCTATCTTCAATGTGAGTTATGCTTTGTCCAAGTGATAAAAGAAAAAGATTTAAGCATCAAACTTTAACCATTCACTGCACATTTATTTTGCAACCATCATCTACTTACCCTACCTACTTTATCCTAGCATTTTTACTTCTTTATTAGGGTGCACTTAGACTGGCAAACCCTTTGCACACTTTATTTTCTTTTACATAGTGATATCTATCCAAATCTACACTTATTACATCCAAGGGCTCAGATTAAACGGTTGAGCTCCTTTTATTCACTCTACCTATCTACTTATCTGCCAATATTAAATAGTTTGGTCAGATTTTATTCTCTATCTCTAAGCATGAAATTCAAAACATGGAATAACCAAGACTAAACTTTTTGGTTACCATGGATTGTGGCATAAGTAACAAGTTGCACACAATATTTATTATTCGTAAAGTAAATAGTAGTGGCATTTAGGCTCACACACTTTCATGGTCTTTTCTTTTTTGTTAGGCTTCATTTTATTTCATTTTTTGAACTTTTCTTTATTCTTTTCACCCTTTTATTATTTTTCTAGGGCATACCCTCCCTACATTTTTTTTATTTTTTCTTTTTCACAAATATGGAGAACATTTTCAATAAGCAAAGGTATGAACATATTTCAGAGTTAAACCAAGTCAATCATGATATATGACACCTATTGGTATAGGGGCATAATAGGCCCAATGCAGAGCAACCCACAATCTGGCTCAGGGTTACCAAGCCTTTGTTATATCATTTCGGAGATCCAACTCACTCATATTTGGATCCATTTGGGAATCCATATCAACCCAAACATGAGATCCCCATCACACCATGGCTATCCGGAAATGGAAAGGCTAGGCTGAAAACACTGTCACACCTAGAAAAAACCCATGCCCTGATAGAAAAGAACCACATGCAATCTCATGCATGCCAAATATATCAAGGAAAATACACATGCAAGTTGATACATATAATGAAGCATGTTGTAGTTGCTTGATCCTCCCTTTCCCTACTTGATCTTTGCTTCCTCTTGCTTTATTTTCCTTTCTTGCTCCAATGCCAAAATTTCTTCAAGAAACTCCAACGAGTATGAGAGAGAGAGAGAGATAATAATGAGAGAGCTCCAAAACTCAACTACCAAAAGGTTACCAACTAATCCTAAGAAGTCTTTTTATGAACGAGGCCTATATTTTCTTTATTTTCCATTATTTTCCTTCTTTTTTCTCCTCACATGCAAATTGTAACCTTCCACCTCCCTTTTCTCCTAATTTCCATAATTTTCATAAATAATTGTGCCAAAAATGTTGTTTTTCCTTTCCAAATTCTTAGCCATTTCCTTTGACAATTTCCTTAACCATAATAAATGAAATGAATACCCACACTAGGATGTCTTGCCCAACATTCAACTTGGAATAAGTGTCCCATCAAACGTGGTTATTGTTTTCAACTTTTCTTACATGGAATTTTCATGAGGGTTGTTACAGAACCCTCCCAACCGTACTCAGTGTTCAATCACACATATACCTCACCAACCTGCTGAAAGAAGACACACTGCTCATGGAGCTTTATAACACATCTCGATGCAGTATTTACAATGAAATAACTGCTCAAAAGAAAAACATCATGACAACATGACAACATACTACATAGCAGATCTTTATAACACAACTCATTAGGATATTTACAGTTATCATATTGTTGAGTTCCAATCCACATGGCATCATAACATCATGATAAAATAACCACATGATAGAATAGTAACATGACAACATAATCATAATAACATGACACCCATACTGCATAATGGAGCTTTATAACATATCTCATGGCGGTATTTACATCCATATACATGTGTACACATAGAAACATTACCACAAATATATACCAAAACATATATCAAATCATATACCAAAAATATATCGAAGCATATACTAAACACCATACCTAAGCATATATCAAAACATCATATAGCATATACCAAACCAACATAAAGCATATATCAACCATGTTAAGTTATGGTATGTTCTATGCTTATAACAGTTTACTTCTTTTTCTTATTATATTCCACCGATTAGCAATCACATGTACATAAAGTAAAGTGTAGATAGAACATTAAATGATCGAC
>APFE031531126.1:325265-342468 GCA_000404065.3 Pinus taeda
TTGGGCTTCTGAGCCTACATGAGTTGTAGGTCAGCTTGATAATAATTCCATAATCAAAATAAATTCATATCTCCATGAATACTTATCAAAATCGGATGATATTTATATCAATCCTACACCTCTCGATGAGAGGAATCTAATAAAAATATTATCATCCATGAATAAGATGACCCACATTAAGTTTTGCCCTGGTTGCCAATTTTAACACTCCCTCCCAACCATGGAGAACTTCATTTGCAATCTGTCTATCGGTCATTACTATTAATCCATCAAATGCACTACCCTATATAGCCTGACCCTTGCCCTGCTCTGCTCAATTCTGCCTGATCTGCTTTGACTTGTTCTGCCCTGTACTGATCTGTATTGTTTTGCTCTATTTTTCTCTTCTCTTGCGTTGTTCTGTTCTGCTCTGCTTTTGTCTAAATTATGAAGAAGAAGAAATGATCAAGGATGTATCAAACTAACTCAAAGTTAGTCTCAGAGTATGTACCATTGGTCCCATACCAGTCTCAACCAACCCGACATCAGCGTCGTAGTGAGTACAACTCCACTGGTGCTAAACCAATATCATTCTCCACTGACTCAAAGTCAGTCTCAGAGATCATACCATTGGTCCTAGACCAATCTCAGTCGACCCGAAGTCAGCTTCATAGTAAGTACCACTCCTACCACTGGTCCCAGACTAGTATCACTGTCTCAGAGAGTGTACCACTGGTCCCAGACCAGTCTCAACCGACCTGAAGTCAGTGTCATAGTATGTACCACTCTCACTGGTCCCAGACCAGTACTGCACTAACACGAAGTCAGTCTCAGAGTATGTACCACTGGTCCCAAACTAGTCTCAACCGACCCGAAGTCAGCGTCATATTATGGTACAACTCCTACCACTGGTCCTAGACCAGTATCATTGATCCCAGATCAATGGAGGTCATCCTAGCATAGGGAGTACGGTAGATACAATGATGCATCCATCGGTACTACTATGGTCCCTAACTTCATTTCTTTACTCATTGATCAGATGAGAGGTACTTCCCACGAGTCCCAGACTGCATGGGTAGGATGCCTCAATAGGAGAACTAATCAATCTTGTCCTCACAGGAGAACACATCAATCCTACATCAATCAGAGTGTGTACCACTGGTCCTAGACTAGTCTCAGCTGACCCGAAGTCAGCTTCATAGTATGTACCACTCTTACCACTGGTCCCAGACGAGTATCGCAGTTTCAGAGAGTGTACCACTAGTCCTAAACCAATCTCAACCGACCCGAAGTCAACGTCATAGTATGTACCACTCTCACTGGTCCCAGACCAGTACTGCACTGACACGAAGTCAGTCTCAGAGTATGTACCACTGGTCCCAGACCAATCTCAACCGACTCGAAGTCAGCGTCATAGTATGGTACAACTCCTACTACAATCGCCATGGAGAACACATCAATCCAGGCTGCCATGGAGAACACATCAATCCAGGCCTCACAGGAGAACACATCAATCCTGCTACAATGGAGAACGAATCATCCTGTTCCAAAAGAGAGCGAATCATCTTGTTCAACAAGAGAGGTAATCATCTTGTTCCAGTGCACACCAACCAGGGGAGGGTGAGCCACCCTGTGGTCATATGTTGCTCCAATAGGAACCGCAAGCCCTCAGAGCTCCCAGAGCTCAATCTATGCAACATGCAGGACCCTTGTACAAGGGTTTCTTGCTGACTCCAAGTCGTTTGGGAAAATCATAGATTAGATCTTTCCTCAGGACTTTGACAAGGTGTATCAACCTGTACATCATCCTAATGCGATGAAGCCTCCTTTCTCATCGACTTACCATATCCCAGATGATGTCTATCTGCTGGAGCAATCGACGAATACGGGATTCCTCAATAATCGAATCCCACCTTTGGTTGTTACAGAGAATCACAGTGGTATCCAATGTAAATTCAAACAGCTCACTGAAGAGCTTTCGCAACCAGATTGCCTGACACGAGGTCATGCTAGCAGCAATATATTCTGCTTCGGTGGTGCTCAAAGCCACTGACTTATGCTTCCTACTGATCCAGGATATCGAAGCAGATCCCAAGGTGAAACAGCACCCGGAAGTGCTCTTACGGTCCACCACACTGCCTGCTCAATCAGCATCTGTATATCCAAGCAGTCTTACATCTTCGGCAGTGTATCTTAACACATTGTACCACGAAGATATCTCAGAAGATTCTTGGCATCAATCTAGTGAGGCTCAACCAAATATGAGCTGACAATGCTAACTGCAAAACATATGTTCGGATGGAGGTGCACTAAGAACATCAATGCAAATGAGTTTATGAAACTTAGAGGCATTTCCCAACTCTGGTCTGACATCACTACCATATAACTTCTAAAAGTTAAGATCCTTGAGGTAGTCACAGGCTTGCAGTCCACCATATCCAATATTTTTAGAATCTTCACCACATATTTTCCTTGAGATAGGAAAATTTCCCTTGGCTTTTGCCACACTTCAAGTCCTAGGAAATAGTGCATCAGTCCTAGGTCCTTTATTTCAAATTCAAAAGCCAAATCCCTCTTACATTTTTGAATGAGAGGGTGTGCACTTGTTAGAAAGAGGTCATCCACATATAACACCAGTATGAGACTTTTATCATCTTCAACCTTAAAGTAAAGGTTAGGATCGGCTTCACTCCTAGTGAATCCCAACTTCATCAAGTAGCTATCGATCCTCTCATACCATGCTTGGGGTGCTTGCTTCAGCCCATAAAGAACCTTCTTCAACCTGCAAACATGATATTTTCGATCATAAATCTCAAATCCTTCGGTTTACTCCACATAGACCTCTTCTTTGATCGAACCGTGCAAGAACGCGGACTTGACATTCCTCTGATGCAGGTTTCATCCTTGTGAAGCCACAAGGGCTATGATCAAGTGGATGGTCGTATATCTGGCAACAGGTGAAAATATCATAGTCTATACCTTCCTTCTAGGATAAACCACAAGCAACAAAATGAACCTTATACTTTTCCATACTTCCATTTGTTGCATGCTTTATCTTGTAAAGCCATTTTGAGGCAACAATTATCTTGTCCAGGGTTTGGGAACTACTTCCCAGACATTATTCTCCATAATAGACTCATATTCTATGGTCATAGCATCCTTCCATAGTTAATGCTTGACTACATCTGAGAATGATGAAGGCTCATTTTGTATGATCGTGCTCATGATGGTCAGGTATCCCTGATACCTATTAAGTTTCTTACTTTGATGGAAGGTTCCTCAGGGTGCAGCATGTCCTTCAGCATCATCAAGTAACCCCTTAAGCCATGAAGGCCTCTTTCTAGAAGAGGAAGGCTCATATGGAGGATGATCAATCGGATCCATGGGTTCTTCTACATCAAGCATTGATTCATCATCCTTTTCTTTCGGTTCCCTGGTGTCGGCTTCTTGAGAGCTCCTCAAAGTTGGAAGATTGTTCACCTTGTTGAGAGCCATATCTTCGTCAAACATGACATCATGACTAATTATGACTTCCCTTTGACTGGCTGCATAGATTCTATAGCCTTTAGTATTTTCACCATAGCCCATGAAAACTCCCTACTTTCCAGATGCACCCAATTTATTTCTTTTCTCTTTTGGCACATGAATATATACAGGGCTTCCAAAAATTTTAAAATCAGAAACATCAGGTTTCTTACCGGTGAACTTTTCTTCAGGAGTCTTCGAACCTAATGCTTGATGAGGGAATTGATTTGTACATATACGGTAGTGTTTGTAGTTTCAGACCATAGAAACTTCGGAAGTCTTTGATCATGTAACATGGCTTGGACAGCTTCCATCATCGTGTGGTTCTTCCTTTCCACCACACCATTCTACTCAGGAGTATGTGGTGTAGTAGTGTCCCTCTTAATGCCAACCTCAGGTATGCTTGAGTGAACCAACTGTAATATATCGGAGGTCTTGCTTTGGCTTGAGGGGAATGGTCCCCTTTTGAGCTTTCCTTCAGCACATCCCGGACATACACCTTCTTTCTCTACTTGGAATTTAGGCATCCATGTTATCATATGTCTTACATCGGGTACAACTTTGTAATGAAGGTGGGAAAACCTCCGATGCCAAAGTTCGGACTAAAGAGATGTGTCATAAGACATGACACCTAACAGACTTCCATCGACCTGATATAATCAATCAACACTAAACCCAAGAGTAAAGGCATCTTTAACATTATTTTTCCATATACATACCTTGCCATTGCTGAAGGTAACCTTGTAGCCTTTTTCTTCCGTTCCCGAGATGGACACTAGGTTCTTTTTGAGGTCAGGTGCATTTAATGCATCCTGGACTTTCTAGCCTTCTTGAATGGTTGTCCTCTTCCTCGATCCCTAGCTCTCCTCTTACCTTTGTTGTTGAATTTTTCATTCCTTTGATTTTCCATCAGAGGGATTTTGATCATCGTCCCAGTGTGAGTCCTTTCTATTGTTTTGACTTCTCCATTTTTCCATTTGTTCCAGGCAGCAGCGGATGCATTTGATGGAGGCTCAACAATATTGCCTCTCACATGATCCAACACTCCTTGATTCTCAAGGGTTAGATCAATATACATCTTCCATCTGTGATAGTTAGCTTCTCACAGAGCTTGTCTTTAGCAGGAAAGAGTGTTGAGGACCCCATAGTTCTTTTAGGATAGCCTTGCCAATATTCTCTTTGATGATGCTCTTGCTCTTGCTCAGGCTTTGTCTTCACCTCAGCTCTGATACCATGTTAAGTTATGGTATGTTCTATGCTTATAACAGTTTACTTCTTTTTCTTATTATATTCCATCGATTAGCAATCACATGTACATAAAGTAAAGTGTAGATAGAACATTAAACGATCGACAAAAAACAAGCCAAGACAAGAGACACAAGATGTGGCAGCTAGCCAGGGACAAACCCCACAATGTGTGGGGAAACCCTTTGATCAAATCTTCTTTTCTCTTGAATAATTCAACAGAGAGAAACAGTACAATAAATATGATTCATATTAGCAGTAGCAAACCCTAGATTAGCAGCATCAGCATTAGCGGCTTCATTATCAAACTAGGGCAGATGATATCTCACAAACCGACCGTCGGATTGACTTCATTCCACCACCAAAAGTTTCGGCTTCTAGAGGAGGTTCAAATGAACCTACAGTGTAGTTCAGATGAGGAGATCTTCTAGGCCACGTAGTTCAATCTTTAATTTTGCAGTTGTAGCTTCAGTTTCAGCAGTTTCCGGCTTCAAACTAGGGCAGTCGATATCTTGCAAACTGTTCATCAGATTGACTTCATTCCACCACCAAAAGTTGCGACTTTCAGAGGAGGTTCGGATGAACCTATAGCACAGTTCCAAAGAGGAGATATTCTAGGCCTCGCAAGTCAATATTTATTTCTGCAGTTGCAGCTTCAAATTCAGCATCTTCCGTCTTCACATGTGTGAGAGAGAGAGAGACCCATTTCAGTGCAGTAGGGAAGAGACTCATATCTGTGCAATATAGAGAGAGACAGATGTGATGAGATGAGTGAGTCCAAATGAGGAAAATTCCTCTTATATTTATACACAACGTTGGTGGGTGAATAGATTCGACTGTTGGGCTTCTCAGCCTACATGAGTTGTAGGTCTGCTTGATAATAATTCCATAATCAAAATAAATTCATATCTCCATGAATACTTATCGGAATCGGATGATCTTTATATCAACCCTACACCTCTCGACAAGAGGAATATAATAAAAATATTATCAGCCATGAATAAGATGACCCACATGAAGTTTTTCCCTGGTTTCCAATTTTAACAAACCACCATAAATCATATACCAAACCACCATAAAGCATATATCAATCCACCATATCGAAGATACTTTACCTCAACTGGAAAAAAAGGAAGTATACATAGCCCACATCTAATCCGCCATCTCCCATGTAGATTCATTAGGCCCAAAGTGATTCCATTACACTTTAACTTGCTTGATTGCTTGATTCTAGAGTAGGAGCACCCTTTCCTGCAATATACACTAAGGCTCTGGCTAGAATTCTCCATCTAGTTCCACCCACAATACAGACCAATCAATCACGCGATCAACATCCTTAACATACTTCTTAAGCAAAGATACATGGAAAACATCATGGACTTTCACTGTCAGAGGTAGTGAAGTTCAATAGGCTACTGGCCCAACCCTCTCAATGAGACTGAAGGGTCCACAAAACCGTGGTGTCATCTTAGCACATGATCCAATTTGCAAGGAGATATTCTTTGGTTTGATATGAAAGTACACATATTCCCCGACCCGGAACGCCTTGAACAACATGTTGCAATCTGCATAACTCTTATGCCTATCATGTGTTGCCTTTAGATTCTTCCTAATCACCTGCATTTCCTATTCCATGTCTGCCAACATATCTGGACCAATCAATAACGTGCTAACAGGATCACTCCAACTGATGAGAGTGTTATAACTCCACCTATACAATGCTTCAAAATGACTTATCCTAAATGACTCTTGATAACCGTTGTTGTATGTGAACTCTACCAAGGGAAGATACTCATCCCACATCCATTGTTGATGCATCACATACATCCTTAACATGTCATCCAATATCCTACTGACCCTCTTTATTTGTTTGTCTATATGTGGATGATAAGTTATGCTAAATGAGAACTCTATGCCCAAGCCTACAAATAACTCCTTCCAAAACATGGAAGTGAACTTCACATCCCTATTTAACACAATATTATTTGGAACACCATGCAGTCTAACCACATATTTGATGAATGCCTGTGTCACATCACTAGTTGAGAACGTACACTACACCAGAATGAACTTCACAACATTTGTTAATATTTCCACAATGACCATGATGGAATCATGATTCTTCATTGTCTTAGGCAATCCTATTATGAAATCCATGGAAATAAACTCCCATTTCCATTCATGAATCGCAATCGGTTGTAGTAGTCCACCTAGATGTTTACACTCTACTTTCATTTGCTAACAATTGAAACACCTCGCTACAAACTTTGCTACATCCCTCTTCAAATTCGACCAATAATAATATCTCTTCACTATTGTTAGTGTCTTTTGATAACTTGTGTGACCTGAAAAAGGTTTCACATGAAACTCCCTCAATATCACCTTCTTGAGCCCACTATTATTTGGTACATATATCTTGTCTTGGGACCTGACAAATTCATCCACTGTAAGACAATAATCCATACCCTATGTACGTGTACCTATACCTATACCTGTACCTATGCATGTACTGCTACTTGTACCTTTAACACTACATGTACTTGCACCTGTACCTCCACATGTACCAACATCCTGCAGTAACTTGCGTACAATCTCCATATACTTAACATCTTGTTGACCTACCTAGAAAATCCTATCCTATAGGTTTGTCCCATAGGATCTCATAGTTGCCATGTGATTTACCTATACACGCCTACTAAGAGCATATTCCACCCTTTTCTCTTTACCTTTGATGTACCTGATCTTGAAATCAAACTTGTTGATTGTGGGAAACCATCTAGCCTACCTGGAGTTCAGATTCAGCTAGTCAAACAAATACCTGAATCAAATGTGATAATTCATAAATACTAACCTCCTTCTGAGAAGATAGTGCCTCCACATCTTCAATGCATGTATGATCATTGCTAACTCAAGATCATGTGTCAGATAATTCTTCTTGTGCTCATTTATTTTCTGGGACTCATAGCATAAGACTTGTCATTCCTACATAAGGACTCCAGCAAGCCCTCTCTTACAAGCATTTGTGCATACCACACACTCTTTATCCAAATATGCAATCTGTAGCACTAGTGCATGTGTCAAACACTACTTAAATTTCTCAAAGCTAGCCTCACACTCCTATGTTCATTTGAACTTCTTACCTTTCCTTTGCAATGATGTGATGGGATAAGAACTTTGTGAGAATTTCCTTATGAACCTCCCATAATATCCTGCTAGACCCATGAAACATCTCACCTCATCTGTACTCTTAGGAGCTGCCCACTCCATGATGGCCCTTATCTTCTCTGGATCTACTGCAATGCCTTCCTTGGAGACAACATGTCCCAAGTAGTGTACCTCAACCTGAAAGAAACTACCCTTATTGAACTTCGCATACAATTGATGCTCCCTCAACAACCTTGACACTATTGCTAAATGCTCGGCATGTTCTTCCTAATTTTTAGAATATACTAGTATATCGTTAATGAAAACAATAACAAACTTATCCAAATATGGACACAACACACTATTCATTGAGCACATGAATGTAGATGGAGCATTAGTTAAGCCAAATGGAACAACAACAAACTCATATTTCACATACATGGTCCTGAATGGAGTCTTGTATATGTCCTCTTCTTTGATGCATACTTGATGGTATCCAGATCCCCGATCAATATTTGAGAACATCGCTACTCCCTTCAGTTGATTGAATAAGTCATCAATCCTTAGCAAAGCGTGCCTATTCCTGATAGTCACTTTGTCCAACTTCATGTAGTCAATGCATAATCTTAGAGTACCATATTGCTTCTTTATGAACAATACCAATGCACCCTAAGGTGATACACTTGGCCTAATGTATCTCTTGTCCAAAATTTCCTTCAACTGCAACTTCAACTCAACCAACGTAGGTGTGCTCATCCTATAAGGTGATTTTGATGTTGGAGCTGCCCATGGCACTAAATTGATAGAAAATTCTACGTCCCTCTGAGGTGGCAACTCTGTAATGTCCTCAAGGAATACATATTGAAACTGCTACAAAACTAGATACCTTTTCAATACATCTGCCTCATCAACCTCCTTATCCTTATCACTAGAAATGTGTATTGCAAATTGCTTGCACCCTTTCCTATGGCTACACTTTTCTTGCATAGATGTCACCATCCTAACTAATGTGGATTTCTTCTTAACTTTGCAATACTCTTGGTTCCCCGTTGTCATAAACACACACAATAGCTTTGCCATATCAGTCTACCTTGGTTCTATGAGATACAACCAGTCCATGCCCAACAACATATTATATGATCCCAACAGTAGCATATTCAAATGTTCTACTGTAGGCATACCATTTAAGTGAAATGCACAAGCTCTTACCCAATGATGAACTCGCTTCTTTGTACCTGTAGCCAAGTACACTGACCAAGACTCTACATGTATTTCCTTACTTAAACCACACTTATCCACCAAGTCAGTACTAACACACCTATAATTAGATCCAGGGTCAATCAAAATATAAATAACTTGATCACAAAGCTTATCTTCCATCTCAATTAGAGATGCCTAGTGTTCTACCTATCTGGTGTCCACTATTGCATAGACACGTGGAAGACTCTAACCAACATCCCCAATGGTTTGTGCTTCCTATTCATTGCATATCTGAGGCCTAGCACCCAGATTCTATGGATAGTATCTCTTAAGGTGCTACTTACCACATGTCCAACGCTACAATTGACCAGTGCCCTCACCTCTATACTACTGCTGTTGATGTCACCCATTTCCCTGTCTAGTTGCACTAAATATCTTTTGTGATGCCACAATCTCTTTCTCATATGCATGCATAGGATTTTTTCTCTTAGGCTTCTATTTACCCTTACTTTTGTCCCTTCCTTTCCATCCATGTTGAGATTCATTCTTGCGCTTTGATTGTTCACATCAACGCTTTAGTTTCCCAATGACTTCCTCAATTGACCGAGGCTCATCATACTCAATCTGGTTTATAAATGATAGTGGAAACCACTAACAAATCTCTAAAGTTTATCCTTTTCATTTGTAAGATACAGTATATACCTCAATAGCTCCAGAAACTTGGTCATGTACTCTTCATCTTTCATTGATCCCATATTTAGCTCGTAGAATTTGTTAGCCTTACAATCGTAGTACCTTTCTAACAAGTACTTCTTCCTAAAACGCCTCTTGAACTCCCACCAACTCAAGTCATCTATCCTAATTTCTCTAACCCAATTCACATCTTCCCACCAAATGTCTACTTTACCCTTCCAGTTGAGGATAGCTACTCTGGCCTTCATGTTATTTGTGTACTCATGAAACTCAAATAATTTGTTCATTCCAAGTATCCAAGCCTTTGCATCTTCCGGCTTATTCACATCTATATCAAAATTAGGTGGTTTCACTTTCTTAAACTCATCGAGAAAGCATCCGCTATCATTACTCTTGTAAGGATGATAGCGATGACGATCACAATTTCTATCAGAACCAAAACTAGAATAATGCTTGTACTCATTGCCCCTCTTATCATGAGTGTCCAACAACCTGCCATATCTCAATGTATCAGATCTAACCTATTTCTACTAGGGGACCTACTTCCATATTTCCCTTTAGTTATATCCTCATGTCCATGGCTAATCTGAAGTGACCCTTTCCATTGCAAGTCTGACAAACTCTGAAGAAGTATAGCATTAACCTCTGCTTGCTTCTCTTGTTCCTATATGATCTGATCATTATCCACCTTACAAATCCTTATCTCTTCCTTGAAACTTCTCAATGTAACTACTAAATCAGAAGATTTCCCAGCACCATGTTGCTCTGTGGATTCATATGGAGGGTCTTTGTAGTCAACCATTTTGCTAGCCATTTGATATTTCTTCTTGTAATGCATAATATGTCAAATAAACCAAATCACAATAAATCGACGTACCTTAGTATAGCTCGAGGAGGATACCTTATTTGAAAGATCACCAAATCAACATGATACATGTATAACGTAATCATTACAACATATAGACATATGCAAATAAATGCAGCAACACATAAACATCACTCTAGCTAGGGTCCAATCATTAAGGCCATATCAACGATCTGTGATATGACCTCATGCATGGAAACAACCATTACTCCATTATACACATCACCACATGCAACCAACAATATGCATAAGCAATGCCTAATCAACTACACATACGTATAAACACATGTAGTCAAACATTAGCGATCAATTCTTGTAATCAACCTACAATAATGATACATGTAATGAAAATATTCAAGAATGTAACCTAACAAATAAGGATGTAAGTAGGCGACATAAAATCAACATGTAAGTGACATATAATCCATATGTAATGAGTCACATACTCATGACAAATACATTTCATGAAATCAATATCAAATTCTCCATGCAACATTACTACAACCATAATCAATAATCAAGCAAATGCAACAAGCACATGAAATGCAAGTGTAAGAGACACACATGCAACTGACATGCATGCATGGCCAACACACACTTCCCATCAGTTTGAGAGTTGAACTTGGCTTTGATACCACTCAATAACACCCTCCCCATACATCCACCCAAGTAACCATGAAAACTGGGCTAAACATGAGACAATAGGCTACTATGATTAGATTCAAACTTTTATGTTACCTTAAGGAAGTGGAATCAATGAAACATCAAACATAGTCATCCAACATCATCAAAAGAACCCTCAAGAGGCAATTCATCTACTCAAACAATTTTTTCTAGGGTCCCACTGTTGTTCTGAATCTCTTAGGCCATAGTCGCTCTCATGCTATGGAAAATGGAGTGACCAGCAACCCAAAGTCACTCTCATTGGCTTGCCTGCCATTGACCAGAGACCAAAATTGTCAGTTCTATGCTAGCGACCCTTGGATTTAAGCCACTTTTTCAGGCTTAGATCCTAGGCCAATACCCAAAATGGAGTGATAGCTTGAAATCATTAAAAATATAGGGGAACAATGATGCAAAATAAATAAGATGAATAAGACCATAACCAGACCCCTACTAATGATGGCAGGCATTTCTTCAAACATATCATCAACATATACGCTACAAGTATAAACAACAGAATTAATTGTAGGGATCTCATACATATCTAGGAATTTATATGAACCATTGTTCCCTAATGTCCTTTCCTGTATTATTGTTGAGCAGGCCATAGATACACTATCCATTCATTTATAAGTAAAAACATGCTAAGAACCATACATAGTTGTTCTCATAAAATATACATATAACCAACATAATAGGAATAGAATTACCATAAACATATCATCCATTAAAATCCACATATACATCAATACATTTGTTGTACATGTTCCCTGTCAGCAATCTTTGGCTACAAAAACTATGCCAGGAAACTAGCTCAACCAGCCTTTAGGTTCAAGCTGGCCCTTGAACCAGAGGGGGCTCCCTCAATTGTTACAAGGCTTTGTTTAACGTTGTTCACCTGTCACTGAACAACAACCTTTGAAGCACAATGGCCATATTTATGGTTTTAATTGGGGATGGTTAGAAATCAATGATAATCCCTAATCATGATTAAAGGCCTCTCTCATAGGGTCCCTTATGAAAGTGTCAGCTTCCAACTTGGCAGAATGACTTATCTTTTTCAAGAATTATGGTAGAAGAATTTAAGGGGATTCCAATCAAGCAGTTAGACTCACTACTTAACAACTAGGGAAATGTATATGCATGTAGAATATTTCTACAACCCAACAAAAAAATATTCGAAGGTAACGGACGGCCAAAGTGAAACTGATTCCAAGAGGAGCTATTTCAAGAAAATAGTCTAATAAGCTAATCTCTTTCAATTTCTATTAGAAAACATAAAGCAAAAACCAGTCAAAGAGGAGTTATCTTGGAAAAATAGTCCAATAAGTTGCTCTTTTTCTGAAGCTTATGATTTTGAAGGGAATTTCAGAAAAATTAAGACTTAATCTACCTTACCGAGACCTTCCTACAATTTCTTTGAACATATGTAGAAACAAGTTATGAAAACACTAGAAAGACATACAAGAAACACGAAATTTTGTCATAACCGGAGCCGGAAGGATTTTAATAGAATTCTACAAGAAAAGCTATTACATAGTTTAAGAGCCTTGGCATCAAAATCCAATACATTTCATCTCAATTGATGAAGTATTTATACAAGTGTTACAAAATATTTTGATTTAAAATATCAAGATTTGTTACAAATATCTCTAGAATAATATCCTAAACAATATACTAAAGATAAAACAATTCTTGGATACTCTGCTAGAAATTTGGAAAAATTTGAAAGTATGGTGCCTTGATATTTGGAAATTAGTTTAATGACTGACGAAAATCTATAGAAAAGAAATCAATCTATTGATCATAAGCGGCTAGGTGTTTTAGATTGATATTCATTCCCTTGAGGTCTGGAAAAAGGTTGCATATTTTTTCCCACAATATGCTAATTGTCCCTTTAAACGTGATTGGTGTGCCATCTGCCCCTTTGAATTCTATTTTTGTCATTTTCAGATTTTCATCATCCTTTATTTTGTCACAAATATTTGAGGAATATAAAATTTTCAAATATTTGATTAAACTCTTATATGAACTTCAAGATTTAGAATTTCAATATCTTTATTTAAATTATTTGATAAACCATCTAGTTTTCCAAATCCATGTATTGTTTTCCCTTTCCATGGATTCACAAAACCATGTGTATTTTTTAAAATCCATGGCTTGTTTGTCCTTTTCAGCTTTCTCTGTAAATTCATTTCATGCCTCTAAATTCCCTTTACCCTTGTAGAATACCTGGATAGTTTTGCAAAACCATGTGTTGATTTGTGTGGTTGGTAGAGTATTTTCACTTTCCTCTTTTACTTTCACCTGCAACATGATTTTACACCTGTAAATTGATTTCACCAAAACCATGAGTAGTTTTTAAAATCCATGGCTTGTTTATCCTTTTCACCTTTCTCTATAAATTCATTTCATGCCTTTAAATTCCTTTTACCCTTGTAGAATACCTAGATGGTTTTGCAAAACCATGTGTTGATTTGTGTGGTTGGTAGTGTATTTTCACTTTCCTCAACATGATTTTACACCAATAAATTGGTTTCACCATGCTTGTAAATTGATTTCACCATGTTTCTTTTACCTTTTTCTCCTATCATGAAATGCATTTACATGAATGCCGTCTTTTCTCATCTATAAATTAATTTCATATGAAATTTTCACTTTTATTTTCTCTTATAAATTCATGGCATCCGGGAATTTCATTTTATGTGTCACTCTAAAATCATTTTACACTTATTTCATTTCACCAACTTGGTCTTCCATCTATGAATTTCATGTAAAATGTAGTTTCACCTTATCTTTTGTATTCAACCTCCCATCCACATAACATTTATTTCATAATCATATCAAATTCCATTCCCGACACATTTATAAAAGTCAAAACAATAAAGTTCATGGATTTTGGAGGGGGTAGTGGTAAGTGGTTTAGGAAGGTGGGGTGTGAAATTATAAGGTGGTGACATGTAGGACCATTCCCGACACACTTATAAAAGTCAAAACAATAAAGTTCATGGTTTTAGGAGGGGGCTAGTGGTAAATGGTTTAGGAAGGCGGGGTGCGAAATTATAAGGTGGTGACACGTAGAATTGGGGGTCTCCCATTAAAATTTCTTTTCAGACCCCCATGTAGGTTTGGGGGTCTACCATTAAAACGTCTTTTTGGACCCCCCTTAGTTAAATGTCGGAAGAGCTTGGGGGTCCGAAAAAATATTTTTAACCCTTGGATTAATGTATCCATATCTCGAGGTATGGGAAAAAGGGGGGTTTTAAATGGTTGAGTGTGGGGTGGACCATAAGATTTTACCTTACTTGGTTTGCAATTAAGATCGAATTTTTATAATATAATTTTAATTTAATAATATCCAAAAAATATATAATTTATTTTCCAAAAAAATTAGTTAAAATAAAATCATATATATAAAAAAAACAATCGAAGCATAATAAATATATATCTAGCATTGGACCAGAAGGAAAGTGGCAATTTCTCACTGAATTTTTTTTTTGTAATTTTCAATGTGCCAAAATATGTTACAACATTGGCTCCAATGGGGATTGTTATCTGAAAATTGAAAATTGTTGAAGTGAAAAAATTGACATTGTAAGTGGAAATAAGCACAAGACTACCTAATTCGTGGGATATGGAGTCAATCAGTTAATCCATTAGAATTCATTGCACTCAACCAAACCAACCAAACTTAATATTGCAATCTTGAAATATAACTGAAACAATTGTAGATCTATTGCACTCTGAATTTGAAAGTAGTTAATCAATTTGACACCTCTATCTAACTGAACTGGAAAATTTTGCACTATTAGGTGTAATATGCTTTTCGATGTAACCAAGTGCAGAGTGGATTTATTAACAAACCATGTTGCTAGAAGCTAAAGAAATAAAGAATATATACAATATGAACATACCATGGAAAACTTATACTCACAGGTGTACTTTAAAAGCTTCATCCTCCGTAAGCATTTTAGATTTCTAACCATGGCTGAGAGGGAAAGACATGTACTATTGATTGCAAGTATCAATGAACCTTGCATAGCAGTAAAGGAAGCTGAAATTTCGAAACAGTGGGATCGGTTACCCAGTGGAATCAACATATGACAAAGTGGAGTTTCCAGCTGAAAGAAATGCAACCAATAATAAATGTCTACTCCTTGTTCACCAGCAAGAAATAGATCTAATCCTTATCGTTCCCCGAAGAAAGATATAGTCATTATTTCACTCCCTAGAAACGACGCCAGATGTTGTACCGGTTTCCCGTATGCAATCCTTGGCTGCAAAAACTACGCCATGAAACCAACTTGGCCATCGTTTAGGTTCAATCTAGCCCTTGAACCAGAGGTAGCTCCCTCAGTTGTTACGAGGCTTTGTTTAACATTGTTCAACTGTCACTAAACAACAACCTTTGAAGCATAATGGCCAGATTTATGGTTTTAATTGGGGATGGTTGGTGATCAATGATAATCCCTAATCAAGATTAAAGGCCTCTCTCACAGGGTCCCTTCTGAAAGTGGAAGCTTCCATATTAGCAAAATGACTTAGCTTTTTCAATAATTAGGGTAGAAGAATTTAAGGGGATTCCTAATAATTGAGCAGTTAGACTGACTACTTAACAACTAGGGAAATTTATATGTGTGTAGAAGATTTCTACATCCCAACTAAAACATATTCAAAAGTAACAGAAGTCCAAAGTGAATTTGATTCCAAGAGGATTTTATTCATATAGATAGTCTAATAAGCTAATCTCTTTTAATGGCTATCAGAAAACATAAAGAAAAATTTATATGTGTGTAGAAGATTTCTACATCCCAACAAAAACATATTCAAAAGTAACAGAAAGCCAAAGTGAAATCGATTCCAAGAGGAGTTATTTTAGATAGATAGTCTAATAATCTAATCTCTTTTAATGACTATCAGAAAACATAAAGAAAAAACCAATCAAAGAGGAGTTGTCTTGGACAAACAATCCAATAAGCTGATCTTTTCTAAAGGTTATGATTTTGAAGGGAATTTAAGAACAATTAAGACTTAATCTACCTTACCTAGACCTTCCTACAATTTCTTTGAACATATGTAGAAACAAGTTACAAAAATTCTAGAAAGGCATCCTAGAGACAAAAATTATGCCATATTTGGAGCCGAAAGGCTTTCATTAGAATTCTACAAGAGAAGCTATTACATAGTTTAAGAGCCTTGGCATCAAAATCCAACACCTTTAATCTCAATTGATGAATTATTTATATAAGTATTACAAAATATCATGAATTAAAATATCAACATTTGTTACAAATATATCTAGAATTATATCCTAAACAATATACTAAAGATAAAATAATTCCTGGATACTCTACCAGAAATTTGGAATAGTTTGAAAGTATGCTGCCTTGATCTCTAGAAATTAGTTGAATGACTGCTGAAAACATGTAGAAAAGAAATCAATCTGTTGATATTCTACTGCTAGGTGTTATAGACTAATCTTCATTCCCTTGAGGTTTGGAGAAAGGTTGAAATTGTTTTCCAATATGTTGGCATTATGAGACAAGTGTTGTCCTTGATGGCAAATGACTCAGATGATAAATTATAGTGCAGCAAAGTTATTTTCAAGTTCACGGAATTTTATGCAGAGAAAAGTTTACTTCAAGTAGAGAAAAGTTCATGGAATTTTATGCAAAGAAAAGTTTATTTCATGTAGAGAAAAGTTCACGGAATTTTATGCAGAGAAAAGTTTATTTCATGTGGAGAAAAGTTCACACACTTTCATGGTTGGTTAATGGTATTAGTCCCACAGTTTTGATCCCATGGTTTTGGCCCGTGGTATTGGTCCATGATTTGAGGAAGAGCTTGCCTATATAAAGCAAAGGAGATCATTTGGCTTGGGTATGATTT